>JAOTOL010001134.1:40000-293612 GCA_034440575.1 Imbricaverruca yamaguchii | reverse complement strand
GTAACCAGCCGCCGGCCAGACGGTGGACTAGTGAACATACCCAGCCACCTCAGCGGGGACCAGTGGGCGATACACCCCGGTAACCAGCCGCCGGTCAGACGGTGAACATACCCAGCCATCTCAGCGGGGACCAGTGGGCGATACACCCGGGTAGCCAGCCGCCAGCCAGACGGTGAACACACCCGGCCACCTCAGCGGGGACCAGTGGGCGATACACCCCGGTAACCAGCCGCCAGCCAGACGGTGAACATACCCACCCACCTCAGCGGGGACCAGTGGGCGATACACCCCGGTAACCAGCCGCCAGCCAGACGGTGAACATACCCAGCCACCTCAGCGGGGACCAGTGGGCGATACACCCCGGTAACCAGCCGCCGGCCAGACGGTGAACATACCCAGCCACCTCAGCGGGGACCAGTGGGCGATACACCCCGGTAACCAGCCGCCGGCCAGACGGTGAACATACCCAGCCATCTCAGCGGGGACCAGTGGGGGATACACACCGGTAGCCAGCCGCCAGCCAGACGGTGGACTAGTAGAACATATCCAGCCACCTCAGCGGGGACCAGTGGGCGATACACCCCGGTAACCAGCCGCCGGCCAGACGGTGGACTAGTGAACATACCCAGCCACCTCAGCGGGGACCAGTGGGCGATACACCCCGGTAACCAGCCGCCGGCCAGACGGTGGAACATACCCAGCCACCTCAGCGGGGACCAGTGGGCGATACACCCCGGTAACCAGCCGCCAGCCAGACGGTGAATATACCCGGCCACCTCAGCGGGGACCAGTGGGCGATACACCCCGGTAACCAGCCGCCAGCCAGACGGTGAATATACCCGGCCACCTCAGCGGGGACCAGTGGGCGATACACACCGGTAGCCAGCCGCCAGCCAAACGGGTGGACTAGTGAACATACCCAGCCACCTCAGCGGGGACCAGTGGGCGATACACCCCGGTAACCAGCCGCCGGCCAGACGGTGGACTAGTGAACATACCCAGCCACCTCAGCGGGGACCAGTGGGCGATACACCCCGGTAACCAGCCGCCGGTCAGACGGTGAACATACCCAGCCACCTCAGCGGGGACCAGTGGGCGATACACCCCGGTAGCCAGCCGCCGGCCAGACGGTGAACATACCCAGCCACCTCAGCGGGGACCAGTGGGCGATACACCCGGTAGCCAGCCGCCGGCCAGACGGTGAACATACCCACCCACCTCAGCGGGGACCAGTGGGCGATACACCCCGGTAACCAGCCGCCGGCCAGACGGTGAACATACCCAGCCATCTCAGCGGGGTACACCCCGGCAACCAGCCATAGACTGTTGTTGGCGCGTGAGGCCAACATCCATGCGCCAGTCGGAAACCAGCGCCAGGAACCGAAGACGATCACAGAATCCGGAGGTAGAAATAGTTTCTTTTGCCTTAGCCTAGCATAAATATTGGTTCCTAGCCCAGTTCGTGCTGTATCATTTTCCCTCGCAGAATGTTTCAGGTCGCCATGAGCAACCAAACACCAATACAGCACATGCTGCACCTGGTTACGTCTCCATCATCCAATGCCTTCATCGCGCACTACGAAAGCTAACAATTTTGCCAGGAGAAATAGCCTACCTCGACTGCGCGTATATGGAAACCAACGTGCATTCTATATCGCACTGTTATTGAGGCTTAGGCGTGAAGCTCGATGCTCAAGAACGAAACGTTTGCAAACGAATAGTAGACGACGAAAAGGAAATGCATGCATCGGGAGGGAAACGTCCTGTGTGCTTCATGTTTCGATGTCAGTTAGTGAGTTATTGGTGATTTGGGGTGCATCGACTTCATTGACAATGCAGCGCACATGTGTTCCGATGTCAATCACAAACACTGTGACACGGGGGGAGGGGGGCGTCTAAATTTGAGCTCATCAAAGCGACGCCGTTTGCGATGATCACATCACAGCCGGCTTCCGGGACGCGCCTGTTTGAACTCAGGGAGGGGAGATGTGGGGTGACGGAGGGACACGCGATCCATCAACATCAGCGGGGCGAGGGTGAGCCGGGACAAATACAGCCAGGAGACGGAAAACCGGACACCCAGGAAAACAGCGGCGACCGAACAGGTCACACCCGGATAAACACGCACGGACATGCATGACGTGCGCCGCGAAAAACACAGCGGGAGGCGGACCATGTGAGAGCGAGAGCGAGAGAGACAGAGACAGAGACAGAGACAGAGACAGAGACAGAGACAGACAGAGACAGACAGCAACAGAGACAGAAACGGAGACAGACAGAGACAGAGACAGAGACAGACAGCAACAGAGACAGAAACGGAGACAGACAGAAACAGAGATAGAGACAGAGACAGCGGGGATGGCCGAGTGGTTAAAGTGCTGAACTCTGTGTACCAAATGTCCCGCCGGCGAAACAGTGTGGATGGCGCCATTGGCCGTGATCGTGCATACAGTGCATCGAGAACCACCCAACAGACAAACAAACATACAAGCGAGTAACGTGAGCTTGAAGAAACCCAGCGTGAGGCGGATAGCGTGAGCTTCAGGAAACAGCCTGAGGTGGAAACGTGAACCTCAGGAAACACAGCCGGAGGTGAATAACGCGAGCCTCAGGAAACAGTCTGAGGCGGATAAAGTGACCCTCATGGAACACAGTGAGAAGCGGATAGCGAAAACCTCAGGAAACACAGCGGGAGGCGGATAACATGAGCCGCCGGAAACACGCCTCAATTTCGAGAAGCCAAAACAGAGTAACGTGAGTGAAATTCCCATGGGAAATGAGGCTGGGAGTACTAGTTGGTTGGGACGCAGCGGTTCAGTCAGATGTCGCTTCCTCATCAGGTGCATCTGAGGAACACAGCATATATCCGTGTCTGATGCTGCCGAACGTTGGTTAGCTCCGTGAAAATCCTTTACCTCACTTCTTACATCTGGCGGTTACTTGTAAAACCGATCGACGACAGCAACAACACAACCGATCGACGACTGCGGAGGGCGAACGTCCAGCCTCGCACACTTGGCTCAACACAATACTGGCCACACTCGAAGCTGAACTCATACTGGTCGCACAGACTCGCCCATGTGAGCACGGTGTCCAGCACCATGTGGCTTTACATGTGGTATCTGTATTACTCAGCTGCCCCAATACGATATCAATTCAGGCCACCACAGCGGTGCCACATCCGTATCTATGTCCATAATGCTGAGGAGTGCAGCTGCGGAAATGAGCCCAATTCGACATTGTAATGCAGGCCATGACATAGAGCGATGCAGACGCCAGCTGCAGCGATGCTGACGACGCACCACAGTCAAATGGCGATCACAACTGTGACCGCATTAATTTGTGGGCTTGGGGAGAGCACCAGAGGGGAGGAAAAACGAGATGGAAACAGACAGAAACACAGAGACAGAGAGATCGAGAGAGGGGCGGAGAGTCGGAGAGTCGGAGAGAGGAGAGAGGGAGAGGGAGAAGGAGAGTGAGAGTGAGAGGGAGAGATGGAGTTAGTTATTAGGGCGCATCGACTGGAGAGAGAGGGAGAGAGGGAAAGGAGATGGAGATGGAGATGGAGAGGGAGAGGGAGAGGGGGAGGGAGAGAGGGAGGGTGAGAGAGGGAGAGAAGGTTTTATACATGTTTCATGTGTGTGGATATGCTGAGACACTGTCACACAGATTTGTGTGATAGTGCACATGTATGTACACTTTTCCCCTATTAACACTTTTCACTTTGTGGCCCCAGTAGTGCCTTGGCGTTACTAGCTTGCTACCTAGCTGAGGTGCTCCTGGGGCTACTTCTACTAATAACTGGTGGTGGCCTATCTGCCAAAAAAGACAGATAAAAAGATGAAAATAGTTATAGTGAACTGTAGGTGTGGAGAGTAATGACATGTATATTGGCATCCTAAGGCATTCCTAAGCTGGCTGCCCTAACTTTTGAATAGTTGGCGATGGGAAAGCCCAATAGCAATCGAGCCTGTAACAGTGCGTGTAGCCAAATAGGATAGGCTACTGCATACGAAACAGGGGTCGACATTAGGGAAAAAAGGAGAGGAGGGAGAGAGGGAGAGGAGAGAGGGAGAGATGGAGAGGAGAGGGAGAGAGGGAGAGAAGAGAGAAGAGAGGGAGAGGGAGAGGGAGAGGGAGAGGGAGAGGGAGAGGGAAGACGGAGAGAGGGAGAGGGAGAGGGAGGGAGAGGAAGAGGGAGTGGAGTGGGAGAGGGAGAGGGAGAGGGAGAGAGAGAGAGAGGAGAGAGGGAGAGGAGAGAGGGAGAGGAGAGAGGGAGAGGAGAGAGGGAGAGGAGAGAGGGAGAGGGAAAGAGGGAGAACAGAGAGGGAAAGAAGAGGGGGAGAGGGAGAAAGGGAGAAAGGGAGAAGGAGAGAGGGAGAGGGAGAGGAAGATGGAGAGAGGGAGAGAGGGAGAGGGGGCAGAGGGGGAGGGAGAGAGGGAGGGAGAGGGAGAGGGATAGAGGGAGGGAGAGGGAGAAAGGGATAGAGAGGGAGGGAGAGGGAGAGAGGGAGAGAGGGAGAGAGAGGGACAGAGAGGGAGAGAGAGAGGGAGAGAGAGAGGGAGAGAGAGAGGGAGAGAGAGAGGGAGAGGGAGGGAGAGAGAGAGGGAGGGAGAGAGAGAGAGGGAGAGAGAGGGAGATGGAGAAAGGGAGAGAGGGAGAGGGAGAGAGGGAGAGGGAGAGGGAGAGGGAGATGGAGAGGGAGAGAGGTATAGATAGAAGGAGAGAGAGAGAGAGAGATAGAGGGAGAGATTCAAACATGACAATACGAAAATAAGAATAAAATTGAACCCACAAATAGACACACCTTCACATATTAAATATGACACACTATGAGAATATGAATCAAAATTCAACCCACAAATAGACACATACATTCACATATAAACGTCAGCCCAACCATTCCATTGAATGACGGCCCTAATTGGATGGCACGCGGTGAGAACTCACCCGATCTTCCGTACAGGGATGACCCGCCAGTAGCGCCACGGCTCGGTGACCTCTCATCGTGCAGACCCGGCCTCAGGTCACGCAGCATCTGCGGCACAACGTCATCAGTGAGCGGGAGCGCCAGTCGCGATGTACCAGGTGACGCAATGCACAAACCCACTGACTGTCAATTCGTTGACAGACCATGCCACGGATATATATTACTTACACGGTAATTTCAAATTCTCAATTGGACTTTTCACTAAATCATGTACCATGGTCGATGCGCCCGAAATCCTAATCAATTGCACTTTTCCATAACACAAGAGTATCAACGTGTGAGCGTCTGCAATGGTATAGTATCAATGGGTTGACGGACGTTAATTGGTTCACGTCGGCAGAACCAGCCTGGCTGCACGCCACGCGATCAGACGGGGAAAACCAGCACACACACACACAGGTCTGCATCGCTGCGGCATCTGGCGGGTGTGACGCCACTGCACCCTCCAATCGATACGAGCCGATCCGGAAATCCCCCCCACCCGACCACCGACCACCACACCCTGGAAGACAGGAGTCGAGCTCTGGCCGGCCAGCCGCAGGTAAACAGGCACGCAACGTACTCGACTGATCATTTGGGCTTAAGGACGCATCAACTGCTACTGGTTATGTAGCGCCCACATGCAACGTACTCCATCGACATACGTCGAGTTGCACGTTTCGGAACTCGCACGCTCTCAGTCCGAGGGCGGCGCGCGTGTCAGCTGGCGCCGCTGCGCCGCGTTGGGCGCGGCTCGGACGACACGGATAGCGGACGGTCCAGACCGGCCACCCGGCCGGCAGTGCGGCTGGGTCGCCGATCGGCGGCAATTACACAACAATGCCCGCACACAGGCGGCGCAGTGTCGGCCTTTGTCCGAGCACAGCTCGGCCGCAGTGTCGCGCCGCGTGCCGGCCATTTAGTCACACTCGAGCGGCAAAAACGTCGCGCGCCGCTCGGAGGGTGCCGGCCGCGCCCGCCCCACCACCACCACCAGACGATGCCCACTTGCGACGGTCGGCCCGCGCTCCCACGCCTGCCGCCCCGCCGCTGTCCGTCAGATGCTGGTTGTAAGACGAGTCGACTGTTTTGACCACCTAGCGTGGTCCATCTCTCACGCCGATTGGCCGCGGGCGAAGAGTAGCACCGGGTGGAGCTCGAACCAGCAACCTTTCTGTTGGAGGACTGGCGTCCCAGAGACCGCTCGCCCTTATCGACGTCAGTCCGGCCATCCGGTACGCTGCATCACGCAGGGGTGACGGAAACGGAAACGGAGCAGCTGGCCCGCCGTCAGCACACTTGATCCCAGTGAACGTGAAGTTCAGTGAAGTGAATCCAACTCGATCCCAGCGGAGGCGGGCGCGTGGCCATCATCACCACCATCACCACGCACGTCACACACAGCCGCTCGGACTAATCGGCGACGGCGGGCGGACCGGCGGGCACGATTCGACCGGGAGTCGACGCAGTGCCGGCCGGCCGGCCGCAGCCGTCGCTGGCAACGCGGGCGAGGCGGGCCTCTCGACCCGCTGGTGCGATGACGCCCGCCGGAACCCGCCCTGCGGCGGGCGGCGTAACGACGACCTTAGGGGACCGCGCCGACCGATCGGATGGTCGTGACATGCGCGCGTATGTGTGTGACGCCGAGCGGCGCGGTCCCCGGCTGTCAGCGCGATCTCCACTCCAGCGCGGACCTTGGCGGACCTTGGCGGACCTTGGCGAGCCTTGGCGGACCTTGGCGAGCCTAGGCGAGCCCCGGCCGGCGCGGCGACAGCCTTGGCTGGGCAATATCAGATGCGGTCACGTCCGGCGGTGGCTGTTTGTGTTACAGCGGAGTCAACACCGCCAGACACACATCTGGTACAGGAACGAGCAACGCCAGACACACATCTGGTGCAGGGCCGAACACCGCCAGACACACATCTGGTGTAGGGTCCAGCACCGCCAGACACACATCTGGTGCAGGGCCGAACACCGCCAGACACACATCTGGTGCAGGAACGAGCAACGCCAGACACACATCTGGTGCAGGGACGAGCACCGCCAGACACACATCTGGTGCAGGGTCCAGCACCGCCAGACACACATCTGGTGCAGGAACGAGCAACGCCAGACACACATCTGGTGCAGGGCCGAACACCGCCAGACACACATCTGGTGCAGGGTCGAACACCGCCAGACACACATCTGGTGCAGGGCCGAACACCGCCAGACACACATCTGGCACATGGTCGAACACCGCCAGATACACATCTGGTGCAGGAACGAGCAACGCCAGACACACATCTGGCGCAGGGTCGAACACTACCAGACACACATCTGGTGCAGGGTCGAACACTACCAGACACACATCTGGTGAAGGAACGAGCAACGCCAGACACACATCTGGTGCAGGGCCGAACATCGCCAGACACACATCTGGCGCAGGGTCGAACACCGCCCGACACACATCTGGTGTAGGAACGAGCAACGCCAGACACACATCTGGCGCAGGAACGAGCAACGCCAGACACACATCTGGTGCAGGGCCGAACATCGCCAGACACACATCTGGCGCAGGGTCGAACACCGCCCGACACACATCTGGTGCAGGAACGAGCAACGCCAGACACACATCTGGTGCAGGGCCGAGCAGGCCGCTACTGCACCATCCATCCGTCCCACCTTCAACACATGGCACCAGGAGCAGATCCAGAAAATGTCATGGGGGCATTGTCTATGTAGGGGAGCCGTTTCTTCGGAGGAGCAGCACCCCTAGCTGAAAAATTTTAGGGGATGCACTCCTCGAGCATACTGAAAGGGGCTTTTTCCTTTTAGAAGGGTGCCTGTGGCTAAAAAATTCCAGAAATGCATCTGAGCATTTCCAGGAGGCACTTTTTCCCGGCCGGAGGAGTCCCAACCTCCGTGAGGGGAAGGGGCACATGCTCCCGTATCTGTCCATACACGGCACGCCCTGCTAGTACCACAGCCATCACAGAACACACCAGGCTGTGGCATCGCCAGCATTTCCCGACTACATGGTAATCGTATGCCCAGGCACGAGACACTGAGAAGCACCTTTAGCACGGAGGATAAACACCGTCAGCATCGGAGGTCCTGAACCCGATAAAGATTAGCATGGGGTGCTACAGTGATAAAATACACAAGAAGCTGAATAGCGATAATTAAACGTTTTTTTTTTAAATACGAGATGCACAATTAATACTCCAACCCGTATGTTATTAGGCAACTGCGGCAATACAAATACCTGGAACAACGGGTAAATCCGACGGCTATAGCATACACTATTTGGTTGCAGTCATCCCATTCCTTCATGACATACCGCAAGCTGTGACCGCACGAGACAACCCAAACCGGGACCACAGCACGCTGTCACCATCCACATGGCGCCACTGAAACCCGAGCGTCCCGCCGCCGCCGACACAGCGTATCGCCAGAACACCGGCCGGCCCCGGGCGACGGCCCCGGGCGCCGGCCACGGGCGACAGCCCCGGGCGACGGCCCCGGGCGACAGCCCCGGCGACGGCCCCAGCGACGCTCCTCGGCGTACGTGCGGGGCGCCGCGTGACCGGACGCCGGACGACAACACCAACACGTGGCGGCCGCGCTGACGCCGGCACACGTCCGGCCCGGCCCCGGATGTCGCTCTCGACTGAGTCATCAGCAGCCCGGCGGCGCCGGGTGAGAGCAGGCCGGCGCCACAACTCCGCTGACCGGTCGAGTCGCGGTGACCTTCTGGGCCAGCCTCCGGCTCCAGTCCCACCGGGACAGACCGAGTCGCCGTCTGTGGTGGTGTGGGACCGCCTGACCTCCGGCTCCAGTCGCACCAGGACCGACACCGGGACAGACCGAGTCGCCGTCTGTGGTGGGGTGGGACCGCCTGACCTCCGGCTCCAGTCCCACCAGGACCGACACCGCGACAGACCGAGTCGCCGTCTGTGGTGGGGTGGGACCGCCTGACCTCTGGCTCCAGTCCCACCTCTGACATCGGGAGACGAGCTTCAACGCTAACTAAACCGCGAAGAGTCGTCGGTCGAAACAATCATCTCATCCGAACATGTCACATTAGAAGCAGAATATACTGCGTGTGAAGGCGATCACTTTCCTGATTGATCTGAGGCGTCACACAAAGCAACCTTGGAAAATGATTACGGCGAAGTGAGTGGGGACCAGTAGGAGAACACAGAGTCAGCTATTGGGGAGACTTACACCTGGGACAGTGACCTAGTCAGCCATTGGGGTTGAATGTTCGTCGGTTGGGGTTGTTGGGATTTGTGGAGCAACGATCCAAAGTGTGCCCACCAATCATGGAAAAAAACAGTGAGCTCATGTGAACCAAGATCCCGATGTAATACGACTGTACGAATCAATGTATTCCCCCGTTAGAACCACCAAGACATCCCACGTGCAGTGTTAATCACATTGCTAAGCATCAATGGCCGGTCGTCGGCCGTCAAAGTGGCCGATGTTTGGGACGTCAGCTTGATGACAGCTGACGACTTGAGAGAACAGTTGAAATCAACTGTGGTTGTATTGGACGACACCAAAAAACCCGCAGCGGTCGGCGGGATCAGCCGGCCCATCACAAAGGGTGGTCCTTTTTCGCCGGTCCGCCAACAGGGGGAGCGCGGAAAATTAGGTCAGAGGACGGTCCAGCCAAAACCGGACCCTGTGCGTCGATGTCGGGTGGTGTACCAGTACCTGCCCACGGCGTCCCAGTACCTGGTTATAGCAAACCAGTCCCCGACCAGTGTAGCAGCACCGAACCACAGCACTGTTAAATTATTCGTAAAATATGGTGGAATTTACCACTTTCTGAACACTCAATCGACATCCTGCTCCAAGAAGGATAGACATCCAGCTTCTTGATGCGTTATTATGAAGTGTCTCCTTTCTAACATTACCACGTTTGTCTAGTAGCATGATCACGCACACGATAAGGTGTAGTGGTACACGAATATTCCGCAATGCAATTTCAAGAAAATGGATCATTAACAATGCGATATGGCATACATCACCAGTGTATAGATTACTTTTTTATCTCGCTATCCCAAGCATAGTTCTTCCTAACAATTTAATATCAAAACAAATGACGAAGGTACAAACATTGGTTCAAATTTAAGTCTGAAAAATATCGAAGGCACTCGGAATGATAATACTTTGATGACAAATTTCAACATCCTATTGTGCTCGTGTCGACATCGCACACCTAACGAAAAACCAATATTTTAACAATGGACTACAGTGTAGCAGTACCGGACCAGTGCGGCAGTACCGGACCAGTGTAGCAGTACCGGACCACAGTGTAGCAGTGCCGGACCAGTGCAGCAGTGCCGGACCAGTGTAGCAGTACCGGACCAGTGCAGCAGTACTGGACCACAGTGTATGAGTCAGACGGCGGCGGGCGCGGAAGTGTGCGTGTCTGTGACTCAGCGGCAGCTGATGCCGGCCGCGCCGCGCCGCGTCAGCTGTCACGGCTGCAGATACGGCGCAGCCCCGAGACAGACGCGGCGCGCAGCTGGCCGCAGGCGTCTGCGAGCTGTCGGCCGACGAGCGGCCACCGATCGACGCCGCACGCGCACGCCAGCCACAGGCGCCTGCAGCCTTCACACAGCCGGAAAAACGTCAGCGCCGCCAACCGACCACGTCAGGACACGGCCAGAACCCGCCGCCAACCGACCACGTCAGGACACGGCCAGAACCCGCCGCCAACCGACCACGTCAGAACACAGCCAGAACCCGCCGCCAGCCGACCACGTCAGGATACGGCCAGAACCCGCCGCCAACCGCCCACGTCAGGACACGGCCAGAACCCGCCGCTAACCGGCCACGTCAGGACACGGGCAGAACCCGCCGCCAACCGACCACGTCAGGACACGGCCAGAACCCGCCGCCAACCGACCACGTCAGGACACGGCCAGAACCCGCCGCCAACCGACCACGTCAGGACACGGCCAGAACCCGCCGCCAACCGACCACGTCAGAACACAGCCAGAACCCGCCGCCAGCCGACCACGTCAGGACGCGGCCAGAACCCGCCGCCAACCGACACGTCAGGACACGGCAGAACCCGCCGCCAACCGACCACGTCAGGACACGGCCAGAACCCGCCGCCAACCGACCACGTCAGACACGGCAGAACCCGCCGCCAACCGACCACGTCAGGACACGGCCAGAACCCGCCGCCAACCGACCACGTCAGAACACAGCCAGAACCCGCCGCCAGCCGACCACGTCAGGACGCGGCCAGAACCCGCCGCCAACCGACCACGTCAGGACACGGCCAGAACCCGCCGCCAACCGACCACGTCAGGACACGGCCAGAACCCGCCGCCAACCGACCACGTCAGGACACGGCCAGAACCCGCCGCCAACCGACCACGTCAGAACACAGCCAGAACCCGCCGCCAGCCGACCACGTCAGGACGCGGCCAGAACCCGCCGCCAACCGACCACGTCAGGACACGGCCAGAACCCGCCGCCAACCGACCACGTCAGAACCCGCCGCCAGCCGACCACGTCAGGACGCGGCCAGAACCCGCCGCCAACCGACCACGTCAGGACACGGACAGAACCCGCCGCCAACCGACCACGTCAGGACACGGCCAGAACCCGCCGCCAACCGACCACGTCAGAACACAGCCAGAACCCGCCGCCAGCCGACCACGTCAGGACGCGGCCAGAACCCGCCGCCAACCGACCACGTCAGGACACGGCCAGAACCCGCCGCTAACCGGCCACGTCAGGACACGGGCAGAACCCGCCGCCAACCGACCACGTCAGGACACGGCCAGAACCCGCCGCCAACCGACCACGTCAGGACACGTAAAATAGAATATAAACACCTCCGTGCGTCACGAATGGAGAGATCGAATTATTCTGGGTGGTGCTCAGTCAGAATACGTCATATATAAAATACTGGCTGTATTATAGCCACGGGCAACACAATTATACCACAGGAGAATGCAGTTAATAAGGTCAGTTTGTCCTATGCGTAAGCGACAAAATTATGGTTTCACACTGGTGCAGGAAGGATGCAAAGCACCTTCCGAGTGAGCGTTTATACACTTCAAGCCTTTCCATGCACGACATGAAGCGTTAATTTTCTACCTTGCAATGCTCGCAATGAAACGCGATGCTCACATTCCTTTGAACGCCTTTAACGCTTTGGCTAAATTGCGAGATTTCATAGATGGGATCATCATGGGCGCTGTATCATCTCTGCAGTTGATGCGCCCCCAAAACCCTAATAACTAACAGAGATGGGATCACAAGAAACGCTAGGGACACCACCATAAATGTGTGGATCATACGGGACATCAGAGGCTCCAGAAGATATAGATTGAATGACATGAGACGCTGGGGGCTCCACGATCCACGATATATGGGGGTCACAGGAGACGCCACAGGCCTTAAAATGATAATGGTTCAGGGGACGTTTGGGATTGTTGGACGCACTCCACGCAACACGAAAAGATTTAATATCGACTTAAAAACAGTAAAATGATCCACTACCTTCCACTCACTAGGTAGTGAGTCTGCACGGTACGCAACTTCACCTCGTGTACCTTGGGGAAATGTTTGAATTTAACAAAAATGATGCAATTAGAGGCCATAAATTCAAAATGAAAGTTAACCACAGCAGAACAAGGTTAAGGCAAACTTTCTTCACCAACAGGGTAGTGGAACACTGGAACCAGCTGCCAGAAAACATCGTCAGTAGCAGCACATTGAACATCTTTAAAAACAGCATAGACAATCATTATAAGAATAGAGGGCTTGCTTTTTAGTATTACAGGGAGGGCTGATTGACAGATTTGGTGGGCAACTGGTTCAGTGTACAGAGTGCAACCAAGAAGGGCCCTTGTGGCTCATAGTTGCACTAATCTTTTATGTCTTTATGTCTTTATGTCGTGTGCGGCTAGGTGTAATTCGTAATTCAAGCAAGTCAGGCCACCTAGTGGCAAAGTCAGAAACTTCAGTTCCGGTATGTCCAGCAGGTGACAGTCGACAGCACTCGTTCAGTATGCGGCTAAGTTCATGACTAATGGCTGGTCGACTATCGTGGCTTCATGGCGAGCCGACTGCAAACGGCGAAAACATGTGCCGGGTAGTGCTGACCGCGATCTGGGTCTTCAGTCCACATTAGAAGACAAATTGCTGCCATTTATAGTCGTCTAGTCCCACGGAAGTGCAGAGTTTGTCGAGCCCGACATTTGGGGGCGAGCTGTGCTGGCTTCAAGCCTTCAGGCAGACCAGTCGCAAGTCGCACGGTGATCGATATTTGGTGTTATAATTTTGCAAGCACACTGCGGTGGCACTACAGACGAAAGTGACAACCGTCAACCCCTCCTCCCGCTTAACACGGCGACGCCACCACAAGTGGGACATGTCGGCGGCAACACTACCAGCCACGATCCGACGAAAGCGCAGCTCATCCATCGTGTCTACGTCAGGTCCGACAATGACCAGGAATTGATCTCCACTCCTCGCCACCACCGCGGCCCACAATCGTCCCCCAGCCGAGGGCACATGACAGGCGGTATCTGGCCGGCGGGCCTATGCCGGCCGCGCGGTGCGCACAGATCGCGGGGCGGGGCGCGCGCGCAATCGCGTCCGCCGGCCTCACTCGCCGCCAGGCGGCGGCAGCCACACCTGCGCCGCATTCCACGCAGTCAGCGGCGGAACCGGCCGGTCCGGCGGGCCGCCCGCGTCACCGCTCACGTGCCTCTCCCGTCAGCCGTTCGGTGCACCTCCGCACCGGCCACACCAAACTGTAGCGGCGTCCCTGCGGCCAGCGTCGGCACCGCGATCCCGGACCGACACGTCATTCACAACAGTTCGTGACACGTCGGCACCGCCATCCCGGACCGACACGTCATTCACAACAGTTCGTGACACGTCGGCACCGCGATCCCGGACCGACACGCCATTCACAACAGTTCGTGACACGTCGGCACCGCGATCCCGGACCGACACGTCATTCACAACAGTTCGTGACACGTCGGCACCGCGATCCCGGACCGACACGTCATTCACAACAGTTCGTGACGCGTTGTTTCCAAGCAACCGATGATCAATCGTTGCGGAAAGAGCAGCGTGAAACGCAGGCACGATCAATTTTGCACTGGATGCGTGCAACGTCCCTCAGACTGGAGATTCACGGTGGGTTCGCGGGGTCCGGGTCCTCTGGCTTGATGCCCTGCTTATGCTGATCAGTCACTTGCCAAATTTTGTTGTTTATTGGTTGGTTCACGACACACTTTATGCACATTCACGGCTAATGGCGCCGCCCACACTGTTTCGCCGGTGGGCCGCGGGATTGGGAAATGTCCTGAGTGGCGCTAGAGTCGAACCCGGGACCTTTGGTACCCATAGCCCGACACCTTAACCACTCGGCCATCCCCGCCCTCACTTGCCAAATTAAATCGTAAAATATGTCCCGAGAATAAGAGCCTGGAACCTTTGGTTTGGTGAGCGATCTCCAGCCCTCAGTCACAGGAATACATTTCTAAACACACACAGAGCTCAACTCCTGGGATAACCGTGCAAGTTATCGATGGCTCGTTGTATCGTTCTCGTTCTCTTCGGAGCGCTCCCCATTTCATGTTCTCCGTCACGGCAACCTCGACAATGTCACTGCAACGGTGCCTGCGGATATGTGAGGCTTCGGCGCCATTCACAGTCCGTCTGCTGCGCCCGTTTACGGCATAGCTCCAACAATCCACCCATCTTTCAAGGACCCAGCTGCACGCTCACGGACGCTCTTCCTGACATCTATCAGCGAACGGTATATGTATAGTATCCAGCTCGACCGCAAGGTAGATTTTCTCGAAGACCGCTGCCAAAGTTGGATAAGTCTTCGCGAAAAATAATAATGTAGAATGAAAGCAAAGTCGATCGATTCACGGCCACTGCTCTTCAGACCCTCGGCGCTCGGTGTCTTGTCTACCCAACGCAAGGGGAGGACCCCTTTGAGTGTCCAAAACGCTGAGCGCTCTGTACTTGATGGTGATGATGACGATGGATTGGAGTTAAAATCATCTTACGCCCATGCTTTGTGCTGGACGGACACGGACCAAATAAAAATATCGCGCTGCGCGCACGAGATCTTGTGATTGACACATACGATTTTACGTCATGTTGAGTTACGCTTCCAGGTCAGTTCCAGTCATATTTTCGCAAAAATCGATAATTGCTAACTTAATCTACCCCCGCACAAAAACAATATCGAAAGACGCTTGAAATGATCAACGTATTACCTCAATATGTTCGGATACTACGTGTAACGCGTACCTCAATAACAACTGATACTGATGACATACTTCAAAACCTAATACCAACGTCGACACATAGGGCAAGGGTCTGTTGACGTCAGGGGCGCAGCCAGGATTTTCTTAAGAGGGCCCGACGAAAAGTCATGCAATAGAGGCCGTCCTCGGAGCGTTTTGCGCACAGGTTTCTGGATTTGCAGGATGAGAAATCTAAAAATGTTTGCTTCATCTGGCGCATGTTTGGTTCCCAAGAGGTACGGGCCTCCCACACTGGCCGCGGCTCTGGTTGACGTCAGAAGTGACGGCAGAATTTGTTTTGGTGTACCGTGAGATAAAAAATACAAACAAAGCTCCGCCCTTACCACTTCCGTATAGCCACCGCGCACCACCTTTCCGCGGAAAGCCGAAACTTCATCAGCATCGGCGACCACGGGCGGCGCCACCGTCGCGCACCCAACCCTTCCGCGGCGGCCGACCCAGATCCGGCCGGCGAACTGTGTCGTCGGACTCTCAAGGCTGGCGCGGCCGGCATCCCGCGACGTCAAGGTTGCCGGCGGCCGGCTGAGGTGTTCGTCGGTGGCCCGGCCGCGCGCCCGAGGTCACTCACACCGGTCAGCGGGCGCCAAGGCTGGCCGGCGCATGGCACCAGGCCGGCGAGGTCGCGCCCGCCGCGCCGAGGAGCATTGATCGCCGGCCGGGGGGCGGCGAGAGGCCGTGCCGCCGCCGCCCGAGGACGTCCGTCCGATCAATGGTCAGGTACTGGCCACCGTGGCCATGGACTCGTCGTGCACCCGACGGCCGCCGGCCGGCGCACAGTTCACGGTCAGAGGACGCCAGCGGCCACATAGAGGTCATGGCGGGACGGCCAGAGGTCGGCGGTCGGCGGTGGTTGGCGCAGGTTTCCGGGTATGTCTCCGCCACCGACAGCCGGCCGGGTCAGAGGTTGGCGGGTGCAAACTGGCGCGTGCCGCCGAGCCAGACAGCCACGACTGCCGACTGGTGTGCCATCCCAGTCGCAGACGCACATGCATTTTCAGCATACATTTGTAACATGAGTAAAGATGCCCCCGCGTGTGAGGGACAATTATAATCTGAAAAAAATTATTTGTGATATAAAATAGAACAATTCTTCCGCATATATCTCCGATTCAAGTGTTTTTATACACCAGCACATCCAAAAGTTACCTTCTGCAAGAAGCATAATTCAAACTCCGCGATGTCCATGAGATTCCAGTTAACTACACAACAAAGCTTAGTGGCGATGAAAATATCGCATTCTTCACTATTCACCTTTTGATTCGTGATGGGCAATAAGCCAACCATCGGTACACAATATGAAATGTTGGAAATATAGAATTGTGAATGATTAATTATGGAAGTGCGTACCCTGAATACGGAATTTGTAATATTTAATCGAATCATGTGATATTAAATATTTCATCAACTTTTGGTACACATCGTCGGTTCTTTACATTTGACTGCAGTGTCCCATTTGAATGCACTCGCTGTGAACGTCGATCACGAATTACGAAATGAGCCGATGAACCTTCATCTGACATACTAATTAAATACCGTTGGCATACACTGGTTTATCGCAAGAAAGTTCCTGGGAAGTGATTCGAAGAGGCGACTAACGTGTTGTGATTCGCGTTGAGGAGGCGTCTAAGTGGTGGTGGGGGGGGGGGGATGGGGCCCATTAAGGGGAGGGGCTATGGAATGGGGCTAAGTGAGTGAGAAAGATGGAGAGGAAGAGAGACGTAGATTCAGGTGAGCTGCATTGATGTCTGCTTAATACGATTGGTCCGTATCGCCGGTCCTCTGCTCAATGCCACTGCATCCACCCGCCATATTAACTCGCCCCGTCTCGGGGGGTCTTCAGCCCAGTGTTAAATTATTATCGAAATAGGGTGGAATGTACCACCTTCTGAACACTCAATCGACATCCTTCTCCAAGAAGTATCGACATCCTGCTCCATGATGCATGCTTATGAATCTCTGTGTCTCCTTTCTAACAGTATCTCGTTTATAAGTAACATGTGGATGCTCTGAATAAGTAATGGTGATACACGAATACTTCGCAATGCAATTGCATTACGAATGTAATTGCATTCACAATTTCACTACACTTCACAGGTAAGTGCTGGTATCGTATGCCACACCTACAATGTGGTGTGGCGTACGATACCAGTTTATAGCATTTCTCCTTATCCCGAATATAGCTCTTCTTAAATTACGAATGTCAAAACAAATGATAAAGATACAGTCATAAGTACCTACACAACTGATTCAAATTTGAGTTTGAAAGACGTCAAAACTATTCTAAATGATACTAATTCCATGGCAAGTTTCGGCATCCTACTGTGCGCGTTTCGGCATCTCACACCTAACGAAAAACCATTATTTTAACCCTGCTTCAACCGCCCCCTCAGGTTTTTTCGCGGATATTGAACGAACGGCGCGCGGCAGCGCGCCAAAATTTGGCATACCCTTTCCCACATCAATTTGACATGCTGTTTCAAAATTTTGAAGTCAGGTCATCTAGGGTCAACGAGTTAGTCAAGGTCAAGTGAGGTCACCAAAAAAGTTCAACCAGTCGTCACGCTTTAACGGGTACAGATATTTTAATGAAACTTTCAACGTTTCCTTACTTTTAAGGATGCAACAAAACGTACGAGAGGGATTTTTGTTGTTGTATTTGTCCGTTTTTGACTACATATAAATTTTGCATATTTGCCTATTGCAGTTCAAATCGGAAATTCTGGCTAAAGTAAACAATGTTTATTACGGCAAATTGACTTCCAACAACGTTTCTCGGTCTGCTCTACCCATTAGACAAGGACAAATAAAGAAAACTTGAAAACCCACAATTTTAGGGAAAAATGCTGGTGCTTCTATTTGTATTTTATCATGAATACTCTCTAAGATTCTCCAAGAAGACGGTTCTCGAAAACCCCACCCGGAAAACTCCGACGAGGGGTAAGGTTCCACAGGTTAGCCAGGCGTCGGTTCAAAGGACCAATATTATGACCTGGACTAACTTGGACTAGTACATTCAATCACGTGAAACCTTCAGCTCCTTCAGCTCTCACGAGCATGGCTAAGAGATTTAATGGAAACCCAGCGTCCTAACTCTCTGCACCACGAAGCGGTGAACAGTTGCAACGTGGTGTCAGATTTGGCATTTAACCTAATTTTAATCCAAATATAAAAACATGCATGCTCTGAGTACGTCTTATACACAAAGGCCTGTCAATTCATTTCTGAATCACACATGAATCAAGAACTTCGTTGGATAGTGTTGGGTCTGTGGTCCTACTGTTCTCCTTAGGTACATACTTTTCTTCCGGGTAGTAATACTATAGTACTATTTTACTTCATTATATTATATTATTATAGACAGGATAGTACTCTTTGACAGCAGTCCAAGACAACTAGCGAGACATAGCAATTCTAGTTGTGCACACATTTGAAAGTTCGTACGTTAGACACAGACCAGCGGGAAAGAGTAGTGGGTTGGAGCCTACTAAAATTTTGCATGTAGCTTATTTTGTGTAACTTTTTTTTTCTCATCTGGATAATTATGTCCACCCACGGGAGTTTCTAGGCCTCGCTTCCGTTGAATGTCTGATAAGCTGGGGTCTTAGCTATCCTTCCTGATGATGGATTGGGCGAGTAGGTTGGTTATTTGGGCTTAGGGGCGCTTCGACTGCTTCGGTCATACAGCGCCCATAACAATGTTAGATTGACAGCTTAGGATGATTGGTGCCAACAGTAGTACAGGAACATTCAGAATACGAGCAGATATCAGTGAAGCAGTGAAAGAGAAAGAGCAAGCGCAAGGGATTAGACGAGTAAGATTCAAGGAATGACAGATGACTTCATGGGGGGGGGGGGTGGGGGGTTAGGGGCGCATCGACTGAAGTGGTCATGCAGGACTTCATGAGGTATGAACGTGATTTTCTTCCCTGCCAATACTGATGCCGGCACGTTACTCCATATCAGCAATGGCGCTCGGTGAGCTTCGGCCAATAGCAATGACCGGTAACAAGGGGTAATAAATAGTCAAGCATTCCTTCTTCAACTTGTCTGGTATCAGCACGGTATTGAGCAGACTATTGGTCAACTGACTGAAAATCGCAAAATACGCTGCAGAAGTGTGACGTCCCGGTATCCGGCCGGACCCAAGCAAACCGTTGCTATGGTGGTTGCCATGGCAATGTATGGAAAGCTTGTCTCTGGAAGGACTCGCATGCGTCATTTTTTCTCAGCATTAGCGGAAATGAGAGCAACGCGATTGGCTGTTGCAGGTGAGTAGCAACGTCGCGTCGCCACAATCGGACGAGTCCATCTCGCCGGACCCGGGGAGCCACCCTGGGAAACCAGATGGGGCCGATTCCCGGCTAGTTCGCCCTTGGTACTAATAATAAAGTTTCATCGGTGAGCCGGTGAAACCACGGTGGCAAGCGGTGTTTGGCTGTTCGCCGTGGGTTGATGCGCATGGCTTTAGATCGGTTGTCCTCTTCCTTTTTTCGTAACAGGGGCATGGGTGTTGAGTTGCATACTCTGGAAGGACCTTGACCACTACCAATGTTGGCTTTGACCCCGATAATTTATACTTGTAGCGTCCCTATTAGTAGAACAGGCCTGTGGTAGGCGCCAGCACACCACCTCCTTTTAACGATATTTTGTTTCAGTCGAAGGTGCCTTTCCGGGTTGAAATGCGTCCCTAGACATTTCAACCATCAGCTTAATGATATGCTAGATCGACAAATGTACACGATGGCCCACCCAATCGATTTGGGCACGTCAATTTCATCAATATATTCCCCTTCGATGAGTTTCATAAATTAACACCGTTAGAAAGGTTAGTTATTCTGAAAGAAGACTTCTCCAGATTATCTCAATCCATTAACAAAAGGCAGCTTTCTGCAAATAGCTCCGTCTGACGGCAATGGCCGCTTACGTCCGCATGTGTTTGCAACTGTTTGCGTTTCTCTGTACAAGCCAATGCAAATTGCATGCTTCTACATATCAGGAAAACGTGGATGTACTGGGTGTTATCGCCTTCTCGCTACCCCTCTTCCATAGAACCTTTTTGGAATTTGGGAACTACAGACCAATGGTATCCCAATACAAATAATTATTTAGCTACCGAATAGGCATGCTTTCAAACTTGCATCCAAAAAGCTGCTACCATTCGATCCTAGAGAGCACTCTATATACGATATCCGTACGAAAATCGGTGTGCCATTTTTGCTCTTGCTAAAACATGGTCAGGGGACTCTGCCACCAACACCTTTGTTCTCCAGTGAACGCACCTCATGCTCCTGCTTTAGTGCGTTCGCTAGCGAAAATCAAGCAAACAAATCGATTTCAGAAAGCGTGCACCGAACATACCTAAAGGCCGCCAGACCTCGGTTACGTGACACATGACCTGATCGCTTTTCAAGTTACCAAAGATCCGCCGAAACAGATGCACCATCAACCGTGACAAACGATGTCGTACTGCCTCGTCCCGTCGTCTAGTGGCCGCCCGGGCCGCTCTCCTGCCCCGACACTGTCGCAGGGGACCGCTCTCCCGTCCCGACACTGTCGCAGGGGACCGCTCTCCCGTCCCGACACCACCCCGGGACGCTCTCCTGCCCCGACACTGTCGCAGGGGACCGCTCTCCTACCCCGACACTGTCGCAGGGGACCACTCTCCCGTCCCGACACTGTCGCAGGGGACCGCTCTCCCGTCCCGACACCACCCCGGGCCGCTCTCCTGCCCCGACACTGTCGCAGGGGACCGCTCTCCTACCCCGAAACTGTCGCAGTGGACCGCTCTCCCGTCCCGACACTGTCGCAGGGGACCGCTCTCCCGTCCCGACACCACCCCGGGCTGCTCTCTCGCCCCGACACCGCTGCCAGGGGGCCGCTCTCCCGCCCCGACAACGCTCCGGGCCGCTCTCCCGCCCCGACACCGCTGCCAGGGGGACGCTCTCCTGCCCCGACACTGTCGCAGGGGACCGCTCTCCCGCCCCGACACCGCCGCGGACGCTCGCCCCGACACTTGGAGCTCTGCCCGAACGGGCCGCTCTCCTGCCCGACACCGGCGCTCTCTGCCCCGACAGCCCACTCAGGTCTGAAGCTCCGGGGTTTGCAACTTAGGGGCGTGCGTTGGACGCTCTCCCCGACACCGCTCGGGCCGCTCTCCTGCCCCGACACCGCCCCGGGCCGCTCTCCTGCCCCGACACCCCCGCTCTGCCACACTGTCCGCTCTCCCGCCCCGACACACCCGGGACGCTCTCTGCCCCGACACCGCCCGGGGGCGCTCCAATCGGGACCGCTCTGAACGCCGGGGCCGCTCTCCCGCCCCGACTCGGTCGCGGGGGACCGCTCTCCTGGCCCGACACCGCTGGGGCCGCTCTCCCGCCCCGACACCATCCCGGGGCGCTCTCCCGCCCCGACATCGCCGCCCAGGACGCTTTCCTGCCCCGACACTGTCGCAGGGGACCGCTCTCCCGCCCCGACACCACCCCGGGCCGCTCTCCCGCCCCGACACCATCACGCGTCGCTCTCCCACCCCGACATCGTGACGGGGTCGTCGGCCGCCGCCGGCGGCCACTGACCCCGTCACCGGGCGACCGCCCGGAGCGCAGTCGGCGCCGCCGCCGCCGGTGACGTGCACCGGCGCGTACTGCGGCACAGATTGTCGACCTCTCCGTGTCCCGCGGCCGGCCGCTCGCAAGGGCGCCCGAGGTCGCGTCAAGTGCGCGCCGGTCACACGACGGCCGGTATCGGGCGCACGGACGAGCGGCTGTACCGGCCGGCCGACAACTCCACCAGGACCGGGGAGCGGGGGGCGGCAACAACCAAGTTCGCAACAGCTGATTGCGGTCGCAGCCGAGTCCGCCGCCGTGGGAACCCATTGTCTTAACATGAGACAGAAAACGTCACTTTGTAGATAGCCGGGCACATACATACTAATGTACTACTGAAGTTCACCATTTTTTCCTGACCCTGGCTCAAAATTGATTGCATATCTTCTGGTTATTCATTTTATTTTTATAATCTAGTTAGTTATTTGGATTTTAGGGCGCATCAACTGCAGTGGTTATAGAGCGCCCAATTTTTATAATCTAGAAGAACAGTGCACCAGGACGATGCTGCAGGCCGCCGCCGACAGAAAGGCAGATCAGACGACTGAGAGGCCTTTAGCTCGGCCGTGAGTGCAAGTCTGACATTCTGCTTTTAGCCCAGGGCCATGGGAACATGGGGAAGACAAAGAGCATCGGACCTCCTGCAAAGTGTGGGTGTCTGTCTCTGTGGAGGATTTTTTTCCCATCTTCCTCGGTGCAGGGGTGTGTTGCAAATAATCACCTGGTGTTCACAAACGGAGGGTGTGAAACGACATGAAATAAAATATAGGTTTCAAACGTGACGAGATCTCGCGATGGACACCAGATTCTTACACTTCGGGGTACTGGTGGTGGCTGAAAGGTTAGTTTTTCATCTCCGCAAATGTGGATCATTTTCACATTTAGCCGTTCCCTGCTTACAACAGTAGCGGGTTCACGTAACAAATATTCAGAGCAGTATTTCAAAACACATTGAGACACTGAATATGCACGATTTATCATATTACGAATCCTACCTCGGACCTCAGCTGAAGTCGAAATGCTAACCTCATTTTGTTTTAGAAAACTGAAAAAATGTGTCAAACCCCATTTATCTTTGCAGTACCGCCGGACAAAACTTCAGCAAAATTCAGGATCTGAATGAGAAAAAAAACTAGTGACTATAAAATGGTGGGAAATACGTAATATCGAGTTGAATGAATGATGTCGAAGGCACTTGGACAGATCAATAATATATGCAAACAGATCAGATGAGTTATTCAATACACAATAAATACTGTCATCCCCCACATTGACTATTTGGGGGCAGGTTTATTGCCGATAATTTCTGATTCTGGCCAGAAAGAAACTACAAGTTGATGGCCCATGTTCCCTGTAATGCCGTCGCAGTCAGTGACCGACATGACACCCTCAGCTTTTTACCATGTGGTCGGCAGAGGATGTCCCACCAGACATACCAGGCGGCGTCACGTTACCATGCGCCGTTCCTCCATAGTTGCGAAGCAAAAACCTGAGAGGCACCAGCAACCCTTACACAGGCGAGGACAGCTTCGGAGAAGTGGGGATCTATGGCCCAGCCCCCCCCCCATACACACATATCATTCGTTACTTCGCAAATGGTGCCACCGAAATTGAAACTGACAACGTTTGGTGCCAATCATGTTCCGCTTCCGGGGTACCACTAGCTTCTGAAGGTAACCGTCAGTGACCAGCAGCAGTCGCCTCGCATGCCCTGGTTTGTTGATTGCGGCGGCGGTCGGCAGGCACCACCGATTTCCGGCCCAGCCGTGTCGACGATAGTCGCCGCTGACCTCGGCCTGGCCTCACTCGCCGCGATCGCCGCCGGCCGAAGGTGCGCGCTGACGTCAGGCGACGGATAACACTTCGCCGGCGGTGGCGCCACCCCGCCCTGGTCGCACGCCGCCGGGTCAGTCCAACACCGCAGGAGGGGCGGCCCCAGTGGACTGGTCCATCTGCAGGGGAGGCCGGGCAGAAGTGCGCACGCCGTTCATGGTCCGTTGTCCGGCGTGACGCCTGCTGACGTCACGTGTGGAGTTCCGCCGCCCAGTCAGACTGTTCGGTTCGACGACCGCCGCGAGGTCCGGTCATCGCACCCGCTCGCCGTCTGCGAGCATGCCGGCGCACGGGCTACGCACCGCCACAAAGGGATGGATACAAAGACGGGTGAACGTACGGCTGGCGGGCAGATTCGGGTCGATTGGAGTGGCTGAAACCTGTGATATCGGTCTGACTGCAGAGCAGACTCCAGGGTGTGCGTCACTACAGACATATTCCCATGTCTCGATCGAAGCAGACCCGAATATTTCACCGTTGGCTGAACTTGCTTAAAAGTATGCAATCGAATGTATATTTGCTTCGTTTGTTTCCTACAAAACGTACAGTGGCTGTGCGATATATAAGCATTCGGGAGGTTCGGGGAAAGCGCAAATCCACGTCTCACGTTGAATTAAAAAAAAAATATATGAGGGGGAAATCAATACTGCGAGTGCAATGGACACATAGTCAATGAATTCGAGGCATACGGACAGTGAGAAATACACGAGTAACTACATGCTTTCTTATTGGGCGCAGGAGTGCTTAGAAACGTACAGGGAGGGGAGGTGCCGGGAATGTGAAAGTACGCAAACACAGTATGAATAGCCCAACTTGAAGATACCATATTGGGTATACATGTATGTATATGCATTATATATATATACATGTATGTATATGCATTATATATATATATATATATATATATATATATATATAAATCTTTATTCATTCATTCATTCATATATTGGCTGTAAATTATCCTGTACCAAAATACAATACGAGGAAGGCTGCGGATCTCTCGCCGAACCAGGGGGAAGCCCAGCTCCTTCATTTGTGGAGATATTTTCGTTAGTTAGTTAGGTTTTAGGGCGCCTCGACCAAAAATTGTGATCATTTATCGCCCATAACGTTGATTTAGCATGTCAAAGTCATATCATGTTAATGAGATGAGTATATGGAATGAAATCCTATCGCTCTTAGGTACCTGAATATATTGCCAGAATGAATGATATTTGAGTCATCTGCTAGAATGTCGCGATATGCTAAATGTTCGATCCTATTTCCGAAAAACAACCTTCGCTCCCTTGAAGTGTTTCCACGAAAAGAGCACGTGTCGCATCGTAAGAGCTTCCAGACAACGAGGGCGCTTGGGAATATCTTTCCCGCAGAGGGGGTATTGGTGAGTATAATAAAATAAAATAAAATTCATGATTGCGGGTTCATTCTTTCCATTCAACGCCCAAAAGCGCAATATTGTTAAACAATATCGAAAAAAACATGCCGGCCTCGACTGTAGTAGTGGCGGGGCTCATGCCAGGTACATCGCCTAGCGTTTCAAATCTGGAAATCTGTCTGTAACTTTGGCGTTGGGGCCAGTTAACATTCAGGGAATGGTTTGCACCCCACCATATTATGAATGGCGGCGGGCGGTCGGGGACGGGCCGGGGGGCCCTGGCGTCCGGCTGTCTATGGTGGAAATAGATCCAGAAGGAAATACGCAAGGTAACAATATGCGCAATATAAGTGGCAATGAAATTGACGTCTGAAGGCAGGCTAACTTTCATAAATGCACTTTGCATCATATTTTATGGAGACAGTCTCATAAATTGTAACTATATTCTTCGCGCACACACTTAATGAGCATCCGGGCGCGCTTGTCGCGAGCGCATGTTTCAGAGTTCTTGAATGGCATCAGGAGTCTACCTGTTTTCTTTCTTTACTGGAGATCCCCCAGATGCCCGCATTAACAGTGCGTCTGACGCCTAACGACTAGATCAAGTAGTTTCCAACTTAGTACTTTTCATAGTGCATACAGCCTTGCATATAACATAGTGTGGAAGGACCACCATCACTGCTCCATGAGAAACTGGTGAGTCTTGTCTACCGGCATTTCATCCTTCGTGCCGCACACATTTACAAATGGCACTAAATCGGCGCTGCCGCCACTACCTGAAGACATATTCTCAGTGGCGCCCTCTACATCCACCCCTTCAATCCGTGTCTTTCTGCTGACAATGCGGGACGCCATTGTCAGCAGAACCCAGTCGAGCGTGGCAACCGTGAGACAGGACGAGTCCATGCCCCGGCTGGTCGCCGGCGCCGACGCCGCGTGGGACGTAGTTCGCGAATCCATCATGCAGCGCGTTCTGGGAAGGCCGCTCCACAGATGACGCCACCGCTCCCCGGGCAAACGGCGCAGTCACAGGCCTTGTGGCGCCGTTCATCGGCCCTCCACGCTGTCCCTCAGCAGGTGGAGCAGATCCCTCGTCAGTTAAGGTGGCTTCCCGACTGCCCACGCCGTCCTTCAGCAGGTGGAGCAGATCCCTCGTCAGTTAAGGTGGCTTCCCGACTGCCCACGCCGTCCTTCAGCAGGTGGAGCAGATCCCTCGTCAGTTAAGGTGGTTTCCCGACTGCCCAGGCCGTCCTTCAGCAGGTGGAGCAGATCCCTCGTCAGTTAAGGTGGTTTCCCGACTGCCCACGCCGTCCACCCGAGGATGACACAGTCCTGGACTCGAAGTGCGCCAATAGCGAGGAGCAGGCAACGCAAACTATATGCATCATATCTCGATACTTTCCAGGACCAACTTATTTCAATTGATCGACAGAAAAAACGCAAACGAAATCACCGAGATAATTAGAAACCGATACGATGAACGACGCGTTACCACACCATGTCCCAAATGTTCAACTCGCCGCCATGATAACCTATCCCATTACAAATCTGAACTTAGAAAATGGCCAGGCACGAAATGTGATGGTCACTGGTTTTGCGACGCCCTGTGTTTGGCAATAACTCCCACAATAGACGCGGTTGCTGGCTTCGTGCGTATAGATGGCACCACGGTAGCAGATCCCACCTTGTAAGAATCTTCCCGTAAACACCATACCACTACCATAGCAACCATGCAAATTTTGCTGGTGGCTTCGACAAATTATATGGTATTGCATGTGATAAGTAGGTAGATATTGCAGGACCACAGTCACACAAATACCCGCTGTAAATTGACTTGATAAACGTGAAGTATGATGGTTCTCATTAGGACAATCTGATGGCACGTAACCAATCTGCGCTCGCTTATGCATCAAAACGTCGAATTTCCATGTGCACAACTGGCTAAAGGCTGTTTCAGCTTTATTAGATGCGCTACTAGATGCACTACTGAGATTCCTTCAACATCGTGCGAGTGATATCGGTTGACAAAAGGTGTCATGCGGCGTGAGCACTCACCATTGAGTTGCCCGCCTCCTCCAGCCGCCGTTGCTGCAGTCGCTCCCGCTCCAGCTCCTTAAACTGGACACGAACACGCATCAGCACAGTGGCTAAAATATGAACAGCCACTGCCGGCTCGAACACGGTGGGCTCAGCCTGCTCCACATACAGCCAAAACCTGCTCTGATATGCTAATCCTTTATGAACATAAAAGCTATTCAATGAGGCTATAGGGAACCAAATTTTGCGCAGTCCGAACATACTTGTAATATGCTGTCTGCCGACGACGCTTCGCCAGAAAAGCGTCTATTTTCAAATAATACTACCTTTAAACCATCTATCGTGACAAGGTGCGATATGGTTGGCTTACATTTTTATAGCTGACATATTCAACGTTGCATGAAAAAGATCGTACATATGAGAAAGCATGCGTGCATTTCTCATCACGTGCAATATGGTCGAAGCAGGTGACGCGTCCACCCCCAAACTCCCTTTCACATACGTCGTTTTCAATACTGAGGGCTGGTGCAAAGCTACCCAAAATTCACTGACATAAATGTCATTCGACCAAAACCACCTCTTCTCACATTGCCATTAGAAATGGACACCCACTGCTCCTTTTGATACCCAGTGCTCCTTTTGCTACCTTTTGCTCAACCGCACTGGACGCTCAGAAGAACGCATCACCGAACATATCTTCAGAAGGGAAATGGCTAAGGAACGTAGATGACTTCCCAGAAGGATTAACGTAAAGTATGAATAGTAGAACTAGATTAGTGCTCCTTAGAATGTGCATAACCAAAGCGAAAATCGCACCCACAAAGCATTCCCATACTTGACAAGGCGACTGACAGGTGGTGATCACTTTTCACACAGAAACGAAATAAATAATAGTTAATTTGTTATGGGAAAACCCGATTTCAAAATGTGCTTACATCTGCAGTCTGCATGGGACAAGACGGGGTTCGAGTCGCTTCACGAGCCCGAATTTAGCCTCCGACTGGGAGGGTCAATTGGCAACTGGCCTGATAAGGTCGGGGACGAGCTACCGGGACGGCCGTGTCGGTGGACTGTCGGCACGTTAAACATTCCGGTAAAATTCTGAAGTTGGTTGGTTGTTGGGTTTACGACACATCGACCGTTGTGTCATGCAGCGTCGCCAATCTCACGCCGACTGGTCGTGGGCGAAGAGTAGCGACAGGTGAGACTCGAACCCACAACCCTTCGACTGTGAGACAAGCAACTTACACCCAGACTACTCGTCCCCGAAATTCTGAAGTTGAACTGGAATTAATGGATCGAGTCATGAGGCCCGGGTTCCCGCAACAAACTCCGCTTCGCAATAGAAACTTGGTTTGTAAAACCACCCCAGCAAGAACTCGGACTGAAGTTCTAAACATGCATTTATAAAATGTAGATATTTTTGTTTACAACTTTCATGAGTTCCATCAGAAATAAAGCAGAAAGAAACTGTAGGCACTGTCAACGGGACGAATGCGGTTGGAATTCTGCGGTAAGCCCATACTTAGTTATTTTGGCTTTAGGGCGCATCGACCATGTTGATCATATAGCGCCCATTAGCCCATACTTGTATCCTCATTTGGCATTGTGATAATTTGTGGTCCTACCTGTGCTGCTCTCTACTCATAAAACGAGAAGTTGGGGCATATTCAGATGTGCCAATAGTGTTGGTCATTTGATTATTAGTCTCCTTGACTAACTTTAGCAACTTTTAAAACTACGGGGTGAGGGAGCTGGAGAAAATATCGGAGACGAAAAAGCCAAGCATAGAGCGGGAAAATGGAGACGGAGCGGGAAAAAGGAAACGGTTATTATTTCATGGTGATTGCCATAGGTGCCATAGTTAAATGGCATCATATCTATATATGCCAACATAACAAAATGGTACGACGTGGAATGACGCCATGGTACATTAAATGTAGCAGCAATAACACTGCGTGATCGTAACCTACTGCTCAACGAGCATGCGAAAGCAAAAACAAAACATCTGGGGCAATAGACGACGTTCACAATTTGTACTCCATCCTCCAGTGTGCGGCTGGGGCAACAGACGACGCTCACCATTTCTACTCCCTCCTCCAGTGTGCGGCTGTGGCAACAGACGACGCTCACCATTTCTACTCCCTCCTCCAGTATGCGGCTGGCGCAACAGACGACGCTCACCATTTCTACAACCTCCTCCAGTGTGCGGCTGGGGCAACAGACGACGCTCACCATTTCTACTCCCTCCTCCAGTGTGCGGCTGGGGCAACAGACGACGCTCACCATTTCTACTCCCTCCTCCAGTGTGCGGCTGGGGCAACAGACGACGCTCACCATTTGTACTCCCTCCTCCAGTGTGCGGTTGGGCGACATCTGTTGTCGATATATGGAGCCGGACGGCGCGTAGTGTGACGACGGCGGCAGCAGGACGGGGCCGGCGGCGCCGGTCAGCGTGCGGCCGCCCTGAAACAGCCGGCGCCGCCCGTCACACGCGTGACGCTGCCGTCGTGCCGCGTGACGCCGTCACGGCGCCACTACTGGCGCGCACACACCGCGGCACCGCGCGCCGGCCGAGTCGACACTTCACCAGGTCGGCGACGGCGTCTGCACGACCCCGGCTCATGCCGCACCCGCACACTCACGCTCCAGAAATGACACTCTCACGATGGTGAAATGCAGCTGACACGCCCCGCAGGCTTCGGCGAGAAAGGTGTCGGTCCATTTGTTCCAATGGTATATCCCAAGATGACGAAATATACGATGTCTGGGGCATTGCCTCTTTCCAGCAAATGACAACGTTTTACAGCATTACGTTGTGGTGACCACGGTGGCAAGGTGCCGACATCAACTGATCAATGCCAGGGACATAATAAACACATTGCCTGCCAAGCCACAACATCCTTGTGCGGAATACAATAATAAGCTTATGATTTTCGATCCGGTTGGTTGGTTGGTTATTGGAATTTAGGGGCGCGTCGACTGTCTTGTTCATGCAGCGCCCGATTTTGGATCCGGATGTTCTCAAAATCCCTGGGATGTGAGCTCACCGCGGTCTCCTGTGGGGTCAACAGTTTTACCAGTAAATCGTTTTTTTAATCAGCTAATACCAGTGGCACGACCATTTCTCCAGTTCCAGTTCGACAGCAGAATGTTGACAGAGTCTAGCGTGCCATCAATGTATCGACACGGCCGCCCGGCGTCGCGTCCCCAGCCATATCGGCCGTCAATGTAGCGAGACAACCGCCCGGTGTCCCGTCCCCAGCCATATCGGACCAGTCGCCAACTGACCCTTCCAGCCTGGGGCTACGTGAGCGCGTGAAGCGACTCGAACCCTGTCTCGCCCGGACAGGTAGACCACTGCGGGCCGACCGGCGCTCTGACCGACTGAGCCATCGGGGCGGCTGTGTAGTTGTGCAGAAGCGACAACAATAAGACACCAACCAACCCAAATCTACAATCGTCGGCACAACCGTGTGCACACAAACAGCCGCACAACTGGTCACACCAAACCGCACCAGCCCAAATACGGCGCCAACACGCACGACATTGCATTCAAATAAAGCGGCGCATGTCCGGTCAGCAAACGTGCAGCTGGAACCCCAACCAGCACCCCTGGGCTGGGCCGGTTTTTACAGTGATAACGTTAGCAGCAGTCGTGCGTCGTCTAACCGGGCTGAGATAACGCCGCTGCACGCCAGGCACCGACGAACATCGATAACGAACCAGCGCACCGTGCAAATAGTCCAACGTCAGCCTGACACCACAGTCGGAGAACGGTGACCGGGCAAATGCACGCAAAGCAAATGTACATATGGCAGATGCACGTACACAAATGTACATATGCGCAAATGTAAGTACGCACAAATGTACGCATGCGCACATTTGTGCGCATGCGCATGGGCGCACATTTGTGCGTATTGTAATGTACGTATGGGCACATGTGTGTAAGCGCAAATGTACGTAAACGTAAAAGCATGCAAACTCAAATGTGCAAATGAGCCAATGAACGTACCTTTGCGTTTGCGTACATTTGGTTAGGTACATGTGCCTACGTACATTTGCTTGCAGACTTTCGCCACACGCACATTTACTCTTGCGTGTACCTGCCATAAATACATCTTCCATACGTACTCTTGCGCATTCGTACACCTGTGCTTTCGTACATTTGCTTACCTACACCCGCCATTCGTACATCTGTCATTAAGTACATTTGTCTTAGAACCCCGGAGAACAAGTGCCCGCGAATTGCATACGCTGAGCGACCCCACATATGGCAGCTGCACCCAAACCTGAGCGACCCCACATATGGCAGCTGCACCCAAACCTGAGCGACCCCACATATGGCAGCTGCACCCAAACCTGAGCGACCCCACACATGGCAGCTGCACCCAAACCTGAGCGACCCCACATATGACAGCTGAACCCCAACCTGAACGACCCAAAATATGAGAGCCGCTCCCCAACCTGAGTGACCCCACACATGGTAGCTGCACCCAAACCTGAGCGACCCCACATATGAGAGCTGCTCCCCAACCTGAGCGACCCCACATATGAGAGCTGCTCCCCAACCTGAGCGACCCCACATATGAGAGCTGCTCCCCAGCCTGAGCGACCCCACATATGAGAGCTGCTCCCCAACCCCACAATAACTGACCCCACATATGAGGACCCACATATAGAGCCCCCAACCTGACACCCACATATGAGAGCTGCTCCCCAACCTGAGCGACCCCACATATACCCCAATGAGCGCCCCACATCCCCCAACCTGAGCGACCCCACATATGAGAGCTCCCCAACCTGAGCGACCCCACATATGAGAGCTGCTCCCCAACCTGAGCACATGAGCTACCCCACATATGAGAGCTGCTCCCCAACCTGAGCGACCCCACATATGAGAGCTGCTCCCCACCTACTGAGCGACCCCACATATGAACATATGAGCTGCTCCCCAGCCTGAGCACCCCACATATGAGTGCTCCCAACCTGAGCACCCAATATGAGAGCTCCCAACCTGAGCGACCCAAAGAGCTCTCCCCACTGAGCGACCCCACATATGAGAGCCGCTCCCCAACCTGAGCTACCCCACATATGAGAGCTGCTCCCCAACCTGAGCGACCCCACATATGAGAGCTGCTCCCCAACCTGAGCGACCCCACATATGAAAGCTGCTCCCCAGCCTGAGCGACCCCACATATGAGAGCTGCTCCCCAACCTGAGCGACCCCACATATGAGAGCTGCTCCCCAGCCTGAGCTACCCCCATAAGAGAGCTGCACCACGACCCCATACAGAATAGCTTCACAATCCGGTTGGACCATTCATGCATGCCCTCGAAGCGAAGCCAACCTGGCTCAGCAGCAACAAACTTATAAAATGAGTGGGCGTGCAAAATTACGAATGGACTTAGCTGAGCGTATTTCACCAGAACGCATATTTACTTGCATCCGACCGTGAGAAACGTCTACTCAAGTCGGTAGCCGGTTCGTCACATTAAACCACACGATGCGCCATCTGTGATTCGTGGAAGGCAATCAGCGATCTGAGATCCGCAAGATGATTCACAATATATGGTGCGTGTCTATGGTCCGCAATGTATGGTGTTTGGTAAGATTATCAGTGCTCTGCAATCCGCAATGTCGTGCGTGGTAATGTGACTCACAGCCAGGCAGCTCCTGATTTGTGGCATGCAGTGTGTGGTGCGTGGCAATATAGCTCGCCGTCCATGGTCTATGGTCCGATGGCTCCTGGTTTGTGGTATGTAGGGTGTGGTCCATGGTAAGATGGCTCGCCGCCCATGGTCTTTGGTCCGGTGGTTCCTGATCTGTGGTATGCAGTGTGTGGTCTGTGGCAATATGGCTCGCAGTCCATGGTCTATGATCCAGTCGCTACTAATCTGTGGTATACGGTGTGTGGTGTGTGGTAAGATGGTCCGCATTCCAGCCAATGGCCAGGAGGCTCTGCACCTGTGATATGCCGTCTGTAATTAAATCTGGTGCGGACCTCCTGTCGGCCGTCCCGTGCAGAGCCCACACCATCTCGTGGGCTCGGCCCACACCATCTCGTGGGCACACCATCCGAGCCCACACCATCCCGACCAGCCACCACACCGCCGCATCCCACCTTCGTCCGCCCCAGTTTGGGAAAGTTGTGCTGGCGGTTGATTCGAAGCGTGCGGAACAACTTGCCGAGTCTGCCCCGCTTCTTCACGGCCGGACAGCCACCGCCGGTGCCGTTCACCGGACCCTGGATAGCGTCTGTTGAGAGCAACGCCAGTCAAACGCCGTCGAGTGGCACGAGTATTCAGTCCGTGAGAAATCGGAATTTGATCACGTGGGTGAGAAGCGAGGGTGACTGCCTAGTGCTAAACATTCAAGATAGGTTCAACATTGCCCGACCTGAAACTTTCTAACACGATGTTAGATTTTCTTCGTGGAAAACGCGCGCACATAGTTCATATTAACTTTAGTGATGTCTAATGTGGCAGGTCAAATACCGCACAAAAAGAAGCAGTGACGGAAGACGTCGGCGGTATCGGCGGTAGAGGATGTACACATCTTACTCTAGTACCGAATCAGTTAAGAGTATTTCACAAACAAGGCATGCCTAAATTAGCAGAGACTCCAGTCAGAATAGAAGTATAATATCTGTGCTATTTATTTTCAAAACAAGAAATCGTTCTTTCGTGTAGGACATTTGAACATGATATAATTTTAAGTTCTAAAGCGACTAGAATGCCCCACAAAATTTTGTCAATCGTATCTTGAAACATCTTCACCTCATCTTCACTGCCCAACCATCTAGTTAAAAGCGGTAACCTAACCCCACTGATGTCTTCAAAAGGATTTGCCATGCAAAGTCCGCATGTTTCTGGCAAGGTGTTAAAAGAGAAATCACATGAATCTTCCAACACCGAAAAGCAAGCCCCAATTAATAAGGGACTGCTTTTCCTGTTATAGTCATTACCATAGCATGTGTGGGTCCATCGCCGCATTGTGACGCAAGTTAGCCATGCCAACTTATTGCGCAGATTGGATCTGTCCCATAATACCCATGCACTGTAAATTGCGTTCTATTCTGTTGGGTGCGCCTGACACCAGAAGTCGTCACCAGCTGACATCATTTTACGCCTGACACCAAAAGACTACTCGGTACATTGATCCCCGGCCGGGTCTGGCCCAGGTTCTGACCACACTCTGCACGCAGCCGACATTGTGTGCCTTCGCACTGGCTCACCGGAGGAACAGTCCAGCGGAAGAGCGTAGGCGGGCGACCGGGGACGCGAGCTGAAGTTGAGAAGCTGACATTAGCGGCGGGAGAGGCGACATCTATAGACACACGTATCCCCAACAGAACACGACAGCGTCATTGCAGCACGGCGTGAGCAGCGACTATCTACAGACACACCGATCCGCCAGCACGACAGGACAGCGTGGGCGCGACAACAGCGAGATCGGCACCCAAAGATTCCTGCGCTTGGCTGGCCACATCCGGTGCACCTGCAGCAGGAGCAGCGCGTTCCTGACTCGCACAGAGACGGGGCTGCGGCCAGCCGACTCGAAATCGCACTGGCCGACGGCGGCACCAGCCACACTCATATCGCAACATGCAGCTGGCCGAGTGGCAGCTGAGTTAGCCAGATAGACGTCATTGGTCGACGTTAGCAGATCGACGTCATTGGTCACGCAACACCCAAGGCGGAAGTTGATACTGAAACCATATTCGATGTATGCAAACTTATTCGACTGGCCTACAGGCGCTCCGTGACGGGGAACGGCCGTTGCGAGGTGCGGCAGTTCACGCCCGTCGGCGCATGCGCAGAGCTCTCTCACCCCTGCCGGCGCTGCTGGTCCAGCATCCTGGCGTCGTAGACGCCGTAGCCGAAGCCGTAGATTTCGTCTTCATCGTTGTCACTCAGGCAACTCGACGGCTGCAGCGAGGACATACCCGGGTCACGCGTGCTCTCCGCACTGGCACATAGCACAGCGGCAGCCAACTACATACTGGGGTCACGCGTGGTCCCCAAACCGACCAAACCGGCCAATACCACAGCGGCAGACAGACACATACTGGGGTCACGAGTGGTACCCACACTGACCCACATCACAGCGGCAGACAGACACATACTGAGGTCACGCGTGGTCCCCACACCGACCCACATCACAGCGGCAGCCAGACACATACTGGGGTCACGTGTGGTCCCTACACTGACCCACATCACAGCGGCAGCCAAACACATACTGGGTTCACGCGTGGTCCCCACACCGACAAATACCACAACGGCAGACAAACACATACTGGGGTCACGTGTGGTCCCTACACTGACCCACACCACAGCGGCAGCCAAACACATACTGGGGTCACGCGTGGTCCCCACACCGACAAATACCACAACGGCAGCCAGACACATACTGGGGTCACGCGTGGTCCCCACACCGACAAATACCACAACGGCAGACAAACACATACTGGGGTCACGCGTGGTCCCCACACCGACCAATACCACAACGGCAGACAAACACATACTGGGGTGACGCGTGGTCCTCACACCGACCAATACCACAACGGCAGACAAACACATACTGGAGTGACGCGTGGTCCCCACACCGACCAATACCACAGCGGCAGAGTATGGCGGTATTGCTGCATGAATATGGCGGTAGAGTATGGCGCTGCAATATGCATGAAATGACACTCAGAAATACGGGTACAAAGACGAGGGAGGATAGACATTTAATGAGATTTGGCATGTCGACAAACCGCAACTGACGACAATTGGCTATACTGTATACTTTCTATCTCCACAATCGACACTGTTATCTATAATGACCGACCACTGCGGAAGTGATCGAATGAGTGATGTATCATTTTAATGACATATCACAGACAAAAAAAAAATCATAATCTCCCTAATGGGCATATGACGAGGCGGACACCGACAGAATTCATGGATGATGACCTACATTGTATCGTGTAGTTCGTGACGGCACCACACTTGGAGCATTCCAACCGCTCCCAAAGCAATGGCTATGGCATAATGGTCGTTTCGCTAGCTGAGATATGTCGAAATGGCGTGATGGGCGAAACACGAAAACCGACGTCTTCACGTTCAATTTTGTGCCCATATCGTGTTCATAATTGGTTGCTTTTCGTGTATATTGGGAAACACACCAGAGAGATTTCAAAATTACCGATAACAAAAGCAATACCATCATGTCAGCTAAAGATAATATAGAGCAGTTCATAACATAGTTATTCCCTCCACACATAACTGTGCTGCGATGTGCATGTGTGTAATATTCCGTAAATGTCAGTACGAGTGCAGTACTCATATACGGGATACCGTCGGAAGCAAGACCCCATACTTTTGCACATATCATACTCCATGAACACAAACCGCGAAGTATGATGTTGCTATTTATTTTTGGCGGATGTCTATTCAGTGTCCAGGAAGTGGCACACTACACCCAATGTCACGAATAATTTACAACTGTGCAAAAACGGTGACAACGCATACCTGGGAGATAAAATGGACTTACATGATCGCAACAACAGCAAAGCAGTGCAAAATGTCCAATGCGGATATCAGCTCCAAATCCAGGAATCGCATAACCACCGCCTTCCCGCAAAATGACGTCACCGAACTATCATAGCAATCTCGCCACTGCTGTAGCGATCACAATCCGGACAGACTAGCTGGTCAGCCCCGCGTGACGACGGGCGCATTTCCTTGTATCATTCAAAGGGCCGCGGTCGGCGGTGCGCAAAATACCTGACACACACAACGCTCCATACACAGCAATCGGAAGTACTCAAGCGCACACTTATCACATACCCAACACTATACTACCGCGCACGGGGCGACCCAATAACAGTACATCGGCAACCGCCATACCAAGCCACTCAATGAAGCTAAAAATATATTATTGTTCATCTTAAGTCGGGAACGTCAAAACAATTAAAGACACGCCTGCATCTCGGTACCGGGGCTTGCTCAGTGCGCACTATATTTCACAGGAAAGCTATTTGTATAGGAGCATTTGTATTAATTTGTGGTACCTTGATACTGGTCACCAATGCGCTCAACATCAGTAAACACTCAATATATGCTCGGTCTTCAACTTTAGATGAAGCCCAGCTGCACCTTGGTTAAATGCAGTGGCAATGACTAGCGACAAGCCAACTTATGCGCCGTCGGCACCAGCGCGGCCGACGCGGCGTACCGGCGACACCGACGTGCAGCGGCACTGACGTGCAGCGGCACTGACGTGCGGCGTCACTGACGTGCGGCGTCACTGACGTGCGGCGACCTTGAGAGGTTGGACAGCCCGGGTTTCGCCTTGTCGCGACAGTTCGGCGACAGTTCGGCGACAGTTCGGCGACAGCACGGCGACAGTTCGGCGACAGCACGGCGACAGCACGGCGACAGCACGGCGACATCACGGCGACAGCACGGCGACAGCTCGGCGACAGCACGGCGACAGCACGGCGACAGCACGGCGACAGCACGGCGACAGCACGGCGACAGCACGGCGACAGCACGGCGACAGCTCGGCGGCGCCACGCCGGCCGGCGCCGTTCGGCGGCTCGTGAAACAAGCCGACAGACGTGAGCCAGGCGGTGACGGCGGCGCGCCGATCGGCGCGGGCTGCGGCCACGTCAGTGTCGGTGCTGTCGGCGCCGACCGGTCACGACAGGCGGCCGGCGCGGGCCGGTAATTTCCTGTCCAGTCTGATCCCGTCGCGACGCCCAGCGACGCCGGCACCGGCCCGCCAAACTAGCCGCCCAGCCGCACCCGCACTGTCGCGGTCGGTACGCAGCCGGCGGCCACCCGGCGAAACCGCCCCGAGCAACACCCCGCTCAGAACACACGCTAAAGCTGGCAGGACACGTTGGCAAACGATGCAGGACATGCGTGACGTCACAAGCCAAGCTAGTTAGTTATAAGGGCTTTAGGGCGCATCGACTACATGGGCCATGTAGCAACCATACTCAACACCTCCAAGATTGTCACCGAGCCGCCAGTGCAACGACAAATGCAGACGCAATAGCAACAGTGGAACAGTGACAGGAGGAAAGACGACGGACAAGCAAAACAGTTTGCTGGCAGAATGACGAGTGAGGCCTGGCCGGTTGGATCGCCCCACACAACAGGGAAGAGACGCAATGCCGATGTGGTCATTATGGGAGAACGTAACATAAAGAAAGCTAAACCTTAGAAACTGGTTCTAAGTACCTTAGAAACTGTACAATTTGCCGCTAAACGTGGTATTTTGTTACCCATCCGGCTGATTTCCTGCTGAACATTCGCCACTGATCCGCTGAATAAAACCGCATTGTTCGTGGGCGAATATATCGTGGTTACGGCTGTACAGGGCTAAATACTAGCATATGTGAAGTGCTGTCAATCACTTTACTGCTTAAAGATAGCATTATTAAGACAGATCCTTGAGATCGACATGTTTATGTCGATTGCATGGGAATAGCATGGGTACGTGCTGGGGTGGTGTGGGTCAGGTGGTTCAGCCCACTGGAGTCTGCAGGGGACGATAAGACGCTTAGGTAGTTCTTTTTAGCATGCAACGCCACAGGCTCAATCCTATATTTCAAAAATACTGTGGTGCACACGTCCCCACGGTGAAGCCTCCAGCACCGCTTCAAGTTACGGGTGGAGAGCGGCAGCAGGGGTGTAGCTTCCTACATCGAGCGGAAGACTCCCGATCGTGTCTACCATTAACCGTTCTGGCCCAATAGGCCTGCACTAGAATTCAAGTTAGTTTTCGGTAAAACCATAACTATTTGATGGCCTGTTGCATTAGGGAAGGGAACCTATGCATAGTGGTGGTCATATTTAAGATTTTATTCCTTCTAATTTTGAGGTTGAAATATCGTAAATCTGCGATCGACATGCAACAATAATTACCTGCTGAAACTCCAATGAAAATTCGCTTACAAAAGAATCGTAAAAAGCCGCAGGGTTGTCAACTACGACATCGGCCAAATGGTGTTACCTCCCGATCTCAATTTGTACGTTTCTCTTACCACGCCAATTGGGGTGTGCTTGAGCCCAATGCTATAGAATCGATCGTTAGCTGTTTGTGCACATCGGCACCGGCCGATCCAGGAAGTTACTAAAACATCAACGTATGAGGGCCACGCGTAAACTCCCTGTGCATGAAAAACCTAAACCCCCAGAGAACCGGTAAGCTATTCTTCTTCGAGCACCCGTTTAAGGATATTTTTAACTGATTTGTTTTCCATTCCACAGTCCCCGAGGAAAGAACCAAATCATCTGAAGGTTATGTGCTAATCTTTTTATCTTTTTTTTCTCGCATGACATGGTTATTGCCGCTCCAAAATAATCCTCCCTTTTCCAAGACTGCCAATATTAGGGCTCATTTTCTACTAGAGTCCAGCCATCTTTTTCAGATTATTTTCACCATTCGACTTTGTCCGAGCCGGAGCCCCGTTTCGAAAGTCTCCTCCCACTCAACACCTTTCTGCTTCTGCTCCGTTCTGCTTGCGGGATAATTATGCTTCATGAGCTTGTTTTCTTAGGTGTTCCTGAAAAATATCCTAACCTTAAATTTAATACGTTGCGATTCCGGCCAGTTGGAAGTGGGCTTACATTTTTCTTTCTTTGCGTGTTGGAAAAGGCGGTGGAAACCGATCAAGGGTGCATGGCCCTTATCTCACCATCTTAACCCACCATTAGCTATCTTGTGTCGGTGGAAGGCACACGACTTTACATAATTTTTATCGGTTCCTTTCTTGCACATAAATATTCCTTAACTTCCCCTATTGCGCTTCCCTCGTCTGACATGAAAGCAACTCAAATACATAGAAAATCTTTGGAAGATTCAACTCCAGCAACACCGCTCCTTCCGCTAGCTGATCAGGATGGGTCCGAATGGCGAACACGGAAACGTTCAATAGCAACGTGTTCAATTACGATTACCTCTTGTATGGTACAGGCGACTGGCGCTGAGTGCACGTCAGCTTGATACAGGCGGGTGGGCAGTGGAACTGGTAAGGTTTCACCTGGAACATGACGCCATCTTTTTGAAGCCATGGTACACCAAAGCGGGAGTAAAAGATGCGAGAGTGTGCAACGGCAAGAAAATGTACCCGCCAATGTATTGTGCATGTTAGACTTCTACTCACATTGTGATCCAGTTATGTGTCTCGTCACCCATGATTGCAGTTCCAGATTACTGCACCAAAGACACGCCCGGCTGGATGTCCTCCGTTCCCAATTGATACTCTTAAATATATTAGCCAATACATAATCTAGCATGTGGTACGGCACACTGCATATTTCAAGACTGTTCAATAATAATACCATTTTGTCGCAGAGGGGTCGGAAGTCGAACACCACAACCATTGCAGATTCCCATCGAGACTACGAAGATAAAAATGGCACGGGGAAAACACATCAGTCCACAAACATCATCATATACGAAATGGTGCTTGGGAGAAGCACAGACCCACTGAACATGGAGAGCATGCAACTTGAAATAAATAAATAAACACATCAATAGGCAGAACCTCGTTAATAAAAAGACCGGAACTAAAACGAAGTCGCTAATTCGGGCTTGCTCCGCGATTCCGGAATGTCGTCAAGCCTGCTAAAAGTGCTACCGCCCATTGATAAGACTCGAAGTAAGTACAGACTCGAATCTGACATGGGAGAATCACGTCTCCAATATTATTCGACGACACAACAATACGACTTCATTAGTGTGCGATGGTACAATAACACTACTCTAATTATATGCGGCAGCATGGTTCACAGCTTCGGTGCGCTTAGATCGAAAAGCCTCGCTTAGATACAGCACGTACCGCATACCACGTGCGTCTCGTACCACGCGAGTCCATGCAGCATACTGGTGAAGCCGCCAGTGGTTCCCCGCATTACTGGCCAGCCGCAGAACCATGTTCCGATACAAAATCTCCTATCAAGTATCAAAGCAGTACACACGTACAAATGCCACGTGTGCAGACTGAAATTCCGCACCATCGCTTCCAAGACAAATGTATAATACGGAACCAACTGAAACACTCTGTACGCGACACAACCGATTTCACCTGTTCTGTAAAATAGTGCATCGGCACATCCATCGTCACTATGCAGCTACCTAGAGATCAATTGTGATCTTGTTGTTGCTGTTACTGGGGTTTACAAGAGCATCAAATGCATGGGCTATGCAGCTCCCATAGCTAGGTCAGTCGAGCCAGCTAGTGGCGTGCTGTTGTCAAGAAAGGGACAATAGTAGGCATCACAGCACGCTAACATTTCACGATTTGGCTGTTTTGCAAAGCAAAGTATTTGGTATCCATATGTTACCTACACTTGTCGGAGGGAGTACATTACATCAAAACCAACAAGAACCCCTCCTGCTTCAGTGGTGATCATACTTTCATATGCTTTATTTCATAATATGGGTGTTGTATGTTGCTTTTACTGATGTATTCAACTTTGGTAGTTGAAAAGTCATGTACGTGGAGAACCAGAAATATATATATATATATATACATATTTGCTCATCGGTTATCTACCTACATGAGGATAAAATACACCCAATCAAGGGGCAGTAAACAATGACTACAAATCTAACGAAGTGTATGTCAAACACCTATAAAGATGGCAACCAATGATGATAATGAAGCCAATGATAGACAAATCCATATATAGAAACAGAACTAAATAAATATAAAACACCCAAAAAAAAAAACAGAGACCAATAGGCGTCAGACTTCCTCGCGCCAGCAGCCAGGTAAGGCATGTGTTCTGCCACGTCGGCGGGCCCACAGCTGGTGTGGTGACACCACACACACGCCGCCACTCACCAGGTACTGCCCCGGCTGGTAGATGGGCTGCACCGACTGCGTCAGGTCGGGCTGCTGCTGCTGGGGCGGCGGCGGCGGCGGCGCCAGCGTCGGCGGCGCGCCCACCGTCGACCGCACGTCGCCGTCCACCACCTGCTGCCACGCCTGCTGGCGCAGCACGTCCAGCTGCTGCAGCACGTCCTGGTAGTGCGTCTGCACGTCGTCGGCGTAGCGCGACGCCAGCCCGTTCAGGTAGCCGGTGCTGCCGTCCTGCGACAGCCGCGGCACGTCAGCGCCGGCCCCAGTGACGTCAGACCGCCGGCCTGGTGGTGTTGGGACGCACGTGGCGACCGATCGGTCACAGTCACCAGTGGCAGCCTGGACACTGTCTGGTGGCATCCAGGCACGACCAGGCTCAGCTGCCGCTTCGGTAGTGTTTTGCTGTACAGCAAATGTTGCACTTTACCGGGCCAAAGGATCCAGAACATTGCACACAAGGCGTGTTACTGCTAAACCAACCATTCAAGTCAACCATAGTATAAAAACGACAAAATCATAAAAATACAGTTGTAAGGAAAATATATTAATGATAATCATGGAATGTGTAGTAGTTAAATGAGCTACTGCAGTTGAATGCAGTCACATTTCACAAACTAATTCAGGAACTGGAAATTCTGCCTGAGGAAGCCAAGAAAAGTTCCATTACACATTGGGCACCACCTAAATTTTAGAATTCCGAGCATTGTTCAGAAGAGCAGTTTACCAGTGATATTCATGCTTGCATTACATTACACAGTGATATGATTTTTACCATTGTAAATGCTTTCTGCCACACACAGTGCAAACACAAATGCTAATATAAAACTACTCATCAGGACCGACATTTAATTTTGCACAAAAATATGCCATTTAGATGAAGCAACAACACTGGTAATTAACACCAATGTAGCATGAATTGTGTGTGTCATTACCACCAAATACATATACAATGAGATGTTCCTAGATGCAATAAGGCTCTTAACCAGCTGATCATGAGGCTTAGGCTAGAACCACATGAATGCTGAAGACAGAGACATGACATTGTGACTCCTCACTTCATTATTTTAACACTTAATTTGGTGGTATAAAATAGTCTTCACCATCAGCTGTTCACCTGTGCATGATATGCTCATCACTTGAGCCTCATCACACACATTTATATAATCAAGGAGGCATTCATAAAGGTTAAATATATTCATTCTGATTTCACACATGGGACAAATGAATAGGTTTAGGTGTAGTAAAGATATACAATGCATCATCTAAACTACATGAAAACACACAATATAAATAATTCAACTACAAAAAATGCATGGCTAAAGTTAGGCTTCATAGTGCACCTAAATCCACTTGTCCACAAGACGGATTTATGGGCAGCAAGGTGAGTGCAAGAGCCCTGTCCACCATTACTATATGCATGAGTAGAGGGGTGCAATGAAAGTTGATGTGGAAAATTACATTTTTGATGTCATCATTTTAAGTCAATGTCCACAGGCCCCATGTGAAATATCAGCAACATTAGTGAGGCACAGACCACACTTGCCCTATGGCAATCTCCACCAATGATTCCATGAGTTTGAAGGGAAAAGCAAATGTCATTTGGATGGTGATAAAATGTAAATGCATTGGCATAAGTATTATGCAAATGTAACTTGGTCAATACTGTCATTCATTCATTTCAGAGAAAAACACAAGTCATGTAAAGAAACCAGATACACTTGACCATACCAAGGTCCCTCACTATGGCATCCCCATATATCCTGTCCACCACATGTGCCCAGCAAATACTTGCACCACAATTATGCTTACATGATGAGCATATTAGAAAAACAAACACCTATTACAACCACATACCTTTGTGATATTTTGCTTGGCTAACAACTGTGCAATACTGTTATTGTTGAAAAGAAATGGGCAATATCAGTAATGGGTGAAAATCACACTGAGTAAGGCCAGTGGATGACAGTATGTGATTCTTCCAATTATTGATGAGGACAACTTGACATTATCTGAACTTGTTTTACCTGGCAAATTGAAAAAAACACACTTCTCAACAAAGTAATCCTTTACAAATCACCCAGTTATCATAAAGATTCATGACCCAGAATACATCCTTCATTAATAATTGCCATGTTGTCAGATAATGTACTCAGTGTATAGCTAGCTGGCAGTATATAGCAAGGAATCTCCTCATAATGTCTCATGTGGCTTTCCACCCTACCTTCTGCTGGGTTACATTTGACATTAATACATTTGATGCATTCTTTTTGCATATGTTTATATAACACAATCCTATTCCTGAGATCTGATAAAGGTCTGATTTGGAATTGCATACACACTGGACAATCTTAGATGTATTCAAATATATATGCACTATGCAAAATAAGCTTGACACACTACACATTAACAATGATAAAATACATACCTTTGTCGAGTATGGAGAGTTGTACAGCTTTATTCCATCAATGACTAATTTATTTTGGAGCATTTGTCTTAGCTTCTGGGATGGTAGCCTCTTCAGTTCAGGAAGAGGTGTTTTGGGTTCTGGTGGGCTACTGCATGTGCTGATGTTTTCTGAATTTGCTGTGCAAAAATGGCAAACCTTCTGTGGAATATACTTTGAAGCCTGAGATGGTGGTACTCTCATGTTCCTTTCCAAACCACACTTACACTCACCAGACTTCAAAACTTCCTCTACAGTGAAATAAACTGCTGTTGCTCCTTCTTCTCTCAACTTCCTCACAGCCTCCAATATCTTGAACCTATGTGTTGGATTGAATACCCCAACAGCATCAAGATCTTGCTCTCCAATTTGCTTGCATATTTCCAATTCATCATATCCATTGTCAAGAAATGACTCTGAATACTGACCCAAGAAAAGTGTTCTCAACCAGTTTTCAACAGTTGGTCTATCCATTTCCATGACATTGAGTTGATGCCAAATGACAGTGAAGCTTAAAATCAATATCAGGCATTTGGCAGGAATAACTTAAGATGCACTCTGCACCAGCTTCTTAAGCAGCTTGCAGCCCACCAAGTGCATGAGTCCATGCTGCTCATATCTCAACATTGATCCGTTTGCATTTTGCTGTCTGGTCTGCTCCTTAAACTGAAATACAATACATGTAAGTATTTAGGTCAAGCTGCCTAGGTTAATGAGGGCTACATGGTCCCATCAGGGCTAAATCTATGAAGGGAATATAATGCAAGATGAGAGGGCTGGAACAGGCTGGAACACCATAATCAATGTTATATATAGTTTTAGAAAAGCTGAACATGCAATAATAAACAATCTATCCATATTCAAACAGTTCCTTTTGATGAAAATCCTCTAACCACCTGCAAAGAGCAACTTTAAAACAGATAATTATTTTGTAGTGGTGTGCCATATTCTGAACATGAAAATATTGTGCAGGATTACCTCACTGTAGCAGGTTGTGGTATAAGCCATTAGTTGCCACACACAAATGCTGCTGTAATTGCAAACAAAATATTGCATCACTTTCTTATGGCTCCCTTATGCCAACTGCTCTTGGAAGACTAAACATCATGGCAGTGAGCTTTTCTAGCTCTATACACAAATAATTGGTAGAACTATGCTATAAGACATTCATATTTGTGTAGACAGGTTGATCATTTAAGAATACCATCTTTTTATATTTATGTGCTGAACATGATGTGGGGGAAGTCCAAAGGCAGGTGTTCAGGAAACAGAACGTGTTCATATACCCCCTCCTCCCCTACAAGCATCACCACAGTACACCATTGACCAACCACCTTTGGTCTTAACCTCCTGCCCATTTTAGCATCATACACTTAAGAATGGTAATTGTGTAATATTTATGACAGCAACTATCACGCAACAACGCAATTAGAAATGGGTTTCTAGCTAATCCTCTGATCAAGATAACGTGCAAACAACCACCAAACGACCCACTTCTCCAATGATCCCCATTCATTCGCCCGCGGCATCACCGCCAATTGTTATTGCGACGAATAGTAACGCAGCATTTTCCAGCTCGTGCCATCGCAATAACTCAATGTGCTCTTGTCCTGTAAATGACGTAAACGTCCATATTTATCTAAGTTTGAATAGCTTTCTATGAAGTATTTATATTTTTCCATTTTTTACAAGAAATAATTCACATGTAAACTTAGATCGACCGATTTACTTTCGAATAAATTGTAAAAAATACTAAAACATCATATTTTCAGAAACATTCTATAGCATTGGCGCATTCTTCGCTAATCCCCCTAGGCCCCAATTTGAGACAAAGGCGCCGCTGGTGTGCACTATTGTGATAAGATGTAGCGACTGAATGAATAGAGTCGGCGTACGCCATGATACCGGAGTGCTAGGGTCGGAGAGGTTTCTAGATACTTGGTTCCAGTTGAAGAATTGTAGTTTTCGTTTCGGTAGAAGTAGAATAAGCCCCGTAGGCGTTCGTCAAAAACATAGTGCATCATTTTGCTACTTGAGGGGACGTCGGTTCTGAGGCTTCCTGGAACCGCATAGCTCAGGTTTGAAAGCATTGGGGAGCGCATTTATGGGTGTGTTCCAGGCATTTTGATGGATCACGGGCGACTGATGTTCCATAGGGCGCCAACACAGTTAATATGCTGTGCAACCTTAATGCTGGATAATCTTCGCCATCTTTCAACTTCCATATAGTCCTGACTTGTCAGGGATTACAATCTCCCTAGCTCAGGCTCTTGTCATCAACTAGCTAACTAGGTACCTGCCTTCCCACCTACACAAAGAAAAACACAATTGGTGTGATTATTGGTGATGAAGATGGCATCACTTCTGTCTCCTGAAGAAGAGGAGGTAAGACATTTTGGTGATGTTTCTCACAATTTTAATGGGCAATGAGGTACCCATGTTGGATACTTCTGCTGTAAAGACATAAAGACATAAAGACATAAAAGATTAGTGCAACTCCGAGCCACAAGGGCCCTTCTTGGTTGCACTCTGTACACTGAACCAGTTGCCCACCAAATCTGCCAATCAGCCCTCCCTGTAATACTGAAAAGCAAGCCCTCTATTCTTATAATGATTGTCTATGCTGTTTTTAAAGATGTTCAATGTGCTGCTACTGACGATGTTTTCTGGCAGCTGGTTCCAGTGTTCCACTACCCTGTTGGTGAAGAAAGTTTGCCTTAACCTTGTTCTGCTGTGGTTAATTTTAATTTTGAATTTATGACCTCTAATTGCATCATTTCTGTTAAATTCAAACATTTCCCCAAGGTATCCCCTCTCCAGACCATTGACAAATTTAAAGATCTCGATGAGATCTCCTCTCAGCCTTCTATATCTAAGTGAAAACATATTCAATTTCTTCAATCTTTCCTCATATGCCAGGTTGCTTATGCCATTAACCATTTTTGTAGCCCTCTTTTGTACTCTCTTAAAAGCCAACAATCTTTTTCATAGCTAGGAGACCAAGCTTGGATGCAGTATTCCAAATGTGGCCTGACGTATGCACAGTAAAGCTTCCTGATCACTTCCTCACTTCTGTATGATACATTCCTATTTATTGCCCCGAGCATTCTCAGTGCCTTCTTCCTGGCTTCCTTGGTCTGTTCTGATGCCCCCAATTTTGTGTTTAGAATAACACCTAAATCCTTCTCCTGTTGAGTCACTGATAGCACTTGGCCACCCATCAAGTATGGAGCCTTCATATGCTGCTTACCTACATGCATGATTTTGCACTTATCAAAGTTAAATTTCATTTGCCATTCTTGGACCACTTCACAAGTTTGTCTAAGTCTTTTTGCAGCGAGATATGCTCATCTGACCTGTTATTGCCCTAAAGACCTTCAAATCATCTGCAAATTTCAAAACTTTACTGCTTAGGCCACTTTCAATGTTATTTACAAATATAATGAACAGTAATGGCCCTAGTACTGACCCCTGGGGGACTCCACTAAGAACATTTTGCCATGATGACTTTGTACCATTTAGCATCACTCTTTGCTGTCTATCTGAAAGCCACAACTCTATCCATTTTAAGATGCTACCTGCAATACCATGGGACTGAAGCTGTATCATTAACCGTTTATGGGGTACCTTGTCAAAGGCCTTACTAAAGTCAAGATATGCTACATCAACCTGATTTCCCTGATCAAATTGTTCTGTGGCGAAGTTCAAAAAGTCCAAGAGGTTTGTGAGACACGATCGTCCTTTTCTAAATCCATGTTGAGTATCTTGAATCAATCTTCTACCTTCCAGATAACTAACTATTCTATCCTTGATAATTGATTCGAGTACCTTGCAGACTAGGGATGTGAGACTTATTGGCCTATAGTTTTCAACTTTCCCTCTTTCTCCTTTCTTGAAAATAGGAAAATGCTGTGAAAACATTATCAGTAGAAGCACTCTGTACATCTTTATAGACAGCATAGACAATCATAATAATATAGGACTTGCTTTTTGGTATTTCAGGGAGGGCTTATTGATGGATTTGGTGGTTTAATTCAGAGTGCAACCAATGAAGGGCCCTTATGGCTCATAGTTGCATTGGTCTGTTATGTCTTTATGTATGTAGGTATCTAACACATTGTTGATAACACTTTCACATTGGTTTTTCTTTATTTCCTTTTAAATTATCCCAACAACTACAAATGATGCTTGTGATAGAGATACAGTCATAGCTATGAATGTCCAAAGTTATATTATATAGCTGGGCCAAGACAACAATAGGATACCTAAGGGAACCAGGGGGTATCTGAACATGTTCTGTTTCCTGAACCTTTGAATGTCTCCCAGATCACATTCAGTATGCAAATATACAACAAAATGGCAATATTCATAAACAATGGGACTTTCTCTGCCAAAATATGAAGGTCTGTTCATATAGTTCTACAGGTTCTACAGGTTAGTTGTGCACAGGGCTAGCAATACCTGTGGACATCGTTTTAGGACTCCAAAAGCGGTTGGGTTAAGAAAACCGTAAGTAAGTGACTTCTGATATTTTTGCAATTGCACCAGTACTTTTGGTGGCTACTAGTAACTTGTACCACATCAGCTACAGTGAAGTAGTCCTGCACAATATTTTCATGTTCTCAGGCACACCACTGTGAAATAATTGTTTTAAAGTTGCTCTTTGCAAATGGTTAAGGAATTTGCATTGAAAGGCACTGTTTGAAGATAGATGGCTTGTTCACTTTTGTGTTCAGTGAACACAGTACAATTACTAGTTTAGCCATACGGAATGACTGATCTGGGAAAATCATACCTTATCGTCATGCAATCCAGCATACCAAAGTTTTGCATGGTTGAAGATGCATTTACTGTACATGATTGAACATGCATTGGATTTACATTTACATCAAACATCTCCAAATTTCATGCACTCCAATATGTAGGTTTTACTCAGTTCAACATCCAAAGTTTTTACACGATCAAGCATTTAGTTTAGGGGCATAAAAACAAAGACATAAAAGATTAGTGCAACTATGAGCCACAAGGGCCCTTATTGGTTGCACTCTGTACACTGAAACAGTTGCCCACCAAATATGTCAATCAGCCCTCCCTGTAATACTGAAAAGCAAGCCCTCCATTCTTATAATGATTGTCTATGCTGTTTTTAAAGATGTTCAATGTGCTACTACTGACAATGTTTTCTGACAGCTGGTTCCAGTGTTCTACTACCCTGTTGGTGAAGAAAGTCTGCCTTAACCTTGTTCTGCTGTGGTTAACTCTAATTTTGAATTTATGACCTCTAATTGCATCATTTATGTTCAATTCAAACATTTCCCCAAGGTATCCCCTCTCCAGACCATTGACAAATTTAAAGACCTGAATGAGATCTCCTTGACGAGACCTCAATGAGCCTTCTATATCTAAGTGAAAACATATTCAATTTCTTCAATCTTTCCTCATATGCCAGGTTGCTTATGCCATTAACCATTTTTGTAGCCCTCTTTTGTACTCTCTCTAAAAGCCAACAATATTTTTCATAGCTAGGAGACCAAGCTTGGATGCAGTATTCCAAATGTGGCCTGACATATGCACAGTAAAGCTTCCTGATCACTTCTTCACTTCTGTATGATGCATTCCTATTTATTGCCCCAAGCATTATCAGTGCCTTCTTCTTGGCTTCCTTGGTCTGTTCTGATGCCCCCAATTTTGTGTTTAGAATAACACCTAAATCCTTCTCCCATGAGTGACTGATAGCACTTGGCCACCCATCAAGTATGGAACCTTCATATGCTGCTTACCTACATGCATGATTTTTCACTTATCAAAATTAAATTTCATTTGCCATTCTTCGGACCACTTCACAAGTTCGTCTAAGTCTTTTTGCAGCAAGATGTGCTCATTTTAAAGATTTTAAAGCCACTCCGGTAGCTCATTTGGTTAGAGTGCTGGCCCGCACTGGTCTCCCCTGTCCTGGCAACACAGGGTTCGAGTCGCTTCGCTCGCTCGCATTTAGCCCCCGGCCGGGAGTGTCAGTTGGCAGCTGCCCCGATAAGGCCGGGGCAAGCTACCGGGCGGCCGTGTCGGTGCATTGGCGGCACGTTAAACTTTCGGTCTAAATTCTGCCGTTGAACTGGAGTTCGTGGATCGGGTGGTGGGGCCAGGGTTCACGCAACAAGCTCTGCTTAGCAATAGAACCCTGGTTCCTCAAGCCACCCCAACAACAACTCGGATTAAATTTTTTATATTTAAATGACCTGTTATTGCCCTAAAGACCTTCAAATCATCCACAAATTTCAAAACTTAACTGCTTAGGCCACTTTCAATGTTATTTAAAGATATAATGAGCAGTAGTGGCCCCAGTACTGAGCCCTGGGGGACTCCACTAAGAACATTTTGCCATGATGACTTTGTACCATTTAGCATCATTCTTTACTGTTTATCTGAAAGCCACAACTCTATCCATTTTAAGATGCTACCTGCAATGCCACATTGCACAATCAAACACCTGCAGGCTTTATGCAATCAAACATCCACACATGGGTTTCACATGATCCAACATCCATATTTGGTTTTCACATGATCCAACATCCATGAGTTTTAGATGATTCAACATCTATGTGTAGGTTGAACATCCATCCATCTGTAGGTTTTACATGAGCTAACATCCGTGGGTTTTGGTACCTCAAACACCCTTCAGTTAGGCTAGGTTAAGATTCAATGAGGGAATGTATTGTGAGCAATCTGATAGTTTTCCTCCTGTGTATAGCATGTATGTTCTAAAATCACCCCACATGTGATAATTGGCAGAAATTTGCAAGCAAGTACAATCCAAATTGAGACTGAAGCATATAGGGAAGACAATCGTAGGGTGTCTTTTTATGATGTGTTCGATTGCTGTGCGGTATGGCGTTGGCAACCCCTAATTCTAGTTGGTCGCGGACCGACTTGATAATCCCAACAGTTGTGGTATTCCCAAGCCAGCTTGCTGAGCCACCACGAAAAATGCTAGTGGTTGGTAGCATTTAGAAATGCATCACATAATATGTTTATGGCACATTCGAGGTCCTTGTGTACAGCTCTGCACATTTCTTCAAGCTGGCATAGTATGACCATAACCTTGGGGGGATGAGGGGTCACGACAACTTCGTGACATTTGCATTACACCTATGGAATTCCATGGGAAAAATCGACCTAGAAACCTCTTGTCCATCCTCCCCCTTCTACTCAAACTCTGTTGCAGTGCCCATGTAGCTTACCTTTGACTGGAGCTGAGAACTGTGGAGGTGCATTGGTACCTTGGGCACTCTGCATCACTCCTGTCTCAAGTACTGAGGAAAGCTCAGGGCTGAATAGCTTCTGCCATTGCAAGGACTTTGACTTGATGGGTTGCCAAGTGCTATCAGTGAGTCAACAGGAGAAGGATTTAGGTGTTATTCTAAACACAAAACTGGGGGCATCAGAACAGACCAAGGAAGCCAGGAAGAAGGCACTGAGAATGCTCGGGGCAATAAATAGGAATGTATCATACAGAAGTGAGGAAGTGATCAGGAAGCTTTACTGTGCATACATCAGGCCACATTTGGAATACTGCATCCAAGCTTGGTCTCCTAGCTATGAAAAAGATTGTTGGCTTTTAGAGAGAGTACAAAAGAGGGCTACAAAAATGGTTAATGGCATAAGCAACCTGGCATACGAGGAAAGATTGAAGAAATTGAATATGTTTTCACTTAGATATAGAAGGCTGAGAGGAGATCTCATCAAGGTCTTTAAATTTGTAAATGGTCTGGAGAGGGGATACCTTGGGGAAATGTTTGAATTTAACAGAAATGATGCAATTAGAGGTCATAAATTCAAAATTAAAATTAACCACAGCAGAACAAGGTTAAGGCAAACTTTCTTCACCAACAGGGTAGTAGAACACTGGAACCAGCTGCCAGAAAACATCATCAGTAGCAGCACATTGAACATCTTTAAAAACAGCATAGACAATCATTATAAGAGTAGAGGGCTTGCTTTTCAGTATTACAGGGAGGGCTGATTGGCAGATTTGGTGGGCAACTGGTTCAGTGTACAGAGTGCAACCAAGAAAGGCCCTTGTGGCTCATAGTTGCACTAATCTTTTATGTCTTTATGTCTTTATGACAGCTGCTGCAAGATTCATTGAATTCCAATATGCACTGAAGATGTCGTAGCAAGTCTTGTCTTGTATTCATCGGAAGAAGCAGGATTCCCTGCTGGTTTTAATGTTTTCGCCCTGTCTTCCTGTATCCCTTAATCGATTTTTATCCCATGGATTAGCAGCCCATTTAGTCGAAATCATCCAATGCCTGTCACAATTATCATGGAAATTGATGTGTCCCCCGAATTTGTGGTGCATACAAGGACTTTGAGCAGAGAATTTGGGGTATGTTGGAATTTTGCAATGTTGCTGAAAGAAGGACTCCCAAAATAAGATTTTCATATTCATAATTTCTCTCCAACCACCATTGTTTTCTGCAATTTATGTCAGTGCTTCAGAGACAGTGTCCTACGTCCTACAGGCCAATTTACGCTTTGCCATCACCTTAATACCATAGTCCTTAATACCTTTCCTGGTCAAGCCAGGTAATTCTCCACACAAGGCAAGATGACAGCTTGTTGTGTATTGATTAATTCCATCTTTTCAAGGCGACTCAGAAGTTCCTGGAGATGATAAATAAGGCCCGCAGTCGAAAAGGTGCGGGCCCTATCACCTGGAAGACGGCAGTCAAGTTTTTGATGGCGCGCAAGTTTGACGTGGACAGGTGAGTAGCAACTTTAATCAGCTGGCCTGCATGCAAATAGCAAATCTGTTGTGGACTTTCAAATGGCAACCTGATTTCTCAGTGTGTCATCTGGCTGACTTAGATTAGCCCTAAAAGGAAAAAGGTGTGGTAGAGGCATAACCCAGCTTACGGAGCAAGTTCAGTCTAGTAAATGTAGACAGTGTGTGGACGGAGGCATGCAGCGATTTTTCTGTCCTCCACTTCCCTCAGGCTGTGTTTAAGAAGGGCGAAAGGAAGACAAAACAAAGTATCAGTGTGCACTTAATTTTGTGGATGGTTCTAGATGCAACCAAAAGATGAACTTATTGCATGAAATAATAAGCATAATACATCGAAATTTACTCCAACTTATTGCTTGATTGATCACAGTGGCATATCAGCATATGGTGTCTCAACCATTATGTGATGCACATACTGATAAAGAACTACAGGCGCTATGTGGCCTATGCGGTTGATGCATCCCTAAACTACAATAACTAGGGGAGCTACCAGGGACACTGGAAGCACTGTGCTACATCCCCATAGTATAGCATACTTTAAAAATGTTCATGTAATGGAAGCACCCTTCAGTATGGAACCATCAGGGGATTCCGGATAATTGGTGGATACAAAATCAGAGTCTTTTGCCACAAGAAAACATGAATTGTGTTCGACCCCTTTCAAACTTGCTAAATTGCAGTTTTCAACTGTTCCCCCCCCCCCCCCCCCCCCCCCCCACACACACACCAACAGGTGCTGATTGGCTTTCACAGTTATTACTGGAAATTGCAAGTTATTTATTTATGCTATTATATTGTGGCTTCATGACAACAATGCAGGCAACCGTTGTTCTGTCATTGTGCTTATTTCCACCTTAACTGAACAGTGCCTCTGTTGTCTCTTCCCCAGGGCGCGTACTCTGTACGAACAGCACGAAAGAACTCGCTTGATGGAGAGCCTGACAGACTTCCGTCCTCATGTAGATCCTCTCAAGAGCGAACTGGAAATGGGGAAGTTTACTCTGCTGGTATGTAGTTGTCTCACCTTTTTTTTTGTAAGATGGGAAAAGGGGCAGGATGCTCTCCCTCTCCCCCTCCCCATCTCCCCATCTCCCCATCCCCCTCCCTCTCCCTCTCCCTCTCCCTCTCCCTCTCCCCTCTCCCTCTCCCTCTCCCTCTCCCTCTCCCTCTCCCTCTCCCTCTCCCTCTCCCTCTCCCTCTCCCTCTCCCTCTCCCTCTCCCTCTCCCTCTCCCTCTCCCCCTCCCTCTCCCTCTCCCTCTCCCTCTCCTCTCTCCTCTCCCTCTCCCTCTCCCTCTCCCTCTCCATCTCCATCTCCATCTCCATCTCCATCTCCATCTCCATCTCCATCTCCCTGTCCCTCTCCCTCTCTCCCTCCCTCCCACCCAAAGTTTTTTTGCATACAGATTCACCACTGTTCGGTTAGAAATTCAGAAATCTGAAACTTCATAGTTTTTTCTTGGACAGATTTCATTGTGTATGCTAATTCGAACCGGGTTAATCGTTTACCCTTTGATTATATTTATTCGGGTCCTTCCACATGATAATTTATTGTCTGATGTAGTTTACTCCTGAGTGGATGTTTACCTATAACACAAGCGTTAAAAGTGTACAAAATAGCCTTGCTAGCTGACCTTGTAGTAGCAGTGCCATTTCATGAGACCCTTCGCTGAGAGGTCGAAGGGATGCCCTCAAAGGTAGGTGAAAGGTAAGTTGAGTATTAATCAATTGAACCAGACTAGGAAGTAATTAGCATGAAATGTGGAATATTTCCCCTTGTTTCGGCACCTGGTGGTTTAGTGATGGTGCATATCTGTTGCTGTTCACTAATGTAAATTGTCTCATGTGCTCGATGTATTGGTGATATTTCGGTACAAATGTGTGCGGCGGCTCTTCGTCTGTGTTCGGGACTGTTGGTTGTGTGCATGTGTGCGTGCGTGCGTGACACCGAACTCTGGAGTGTGATGTGTGACATTCAGCTCAAGATTCTCTGAATTCGTCTATGCCCAGCTGCCGCATCTGGAAGTGGGCTTTGATGCCTATACCGTGGGTGTGCTGAGATGCCCAGCTGTCAGGCCCTTGGGTGTGTTGTGCTATGCCGGACACCCTGTCAGCGTTGTGATGGTCAGGCCGGATATTTTCGGGTGATTTGCCAGCGATGACGCATGTCCAATGTGTTGCGACATCCGTGAGGTTGCCTGCCCCGCCCGGTCCCACCAGATCGGCGAGCGGTGTGCTGTGCCTCTCGCGTGAGCTGACCGTGCCACCTTTGCAGCAGGGCCGAGACAGCTGCGGGGCGTGCATCGCCCTGTTCACGGCCCGGCTACACTTCCCACACCTGTCCTCTCATCAGGAGACGCTGCAGGTGAGACCGCCTCGACACAGCGAGCGCGACGACGGCCCAGTGGTGGGGGCGGGGACGAGTAGCCTAGGGGTAAGTTGCTCGTCTCACAATCGGAAGGTTGTGGGTTCGGGTCTCACCTGTCGCTACTCTTCGCCCGCGACCAATCGGTGTGAAAGATTGGCGACGCTACATGATTCAACGGTCGATGTGTCGTAAAACCAATAACCAACCGACGGCCCAGTGGTGCCGAACCGCGCCAGACACCTGGTTTAGGGGTCAGGCGGCTGTTTGGTGGAATATGTCTGCCTGATGGTGCCAGTAATTGGATGTAGTGTTGACCTCTAGATGGTGTAGGTGCTGACCATGGACGATGCATGCTAGCTTACAGCATCCTGACTGGTGTGAGAGTGGCCCTCCAGCTTGTTTGCCGAAGGGAGCTTCGGCTGTGGTGAGGCTAGATAACCAGATGCAGGAACTGCAGTGCACTCGTATACAGTTGTTCGAGTGCTCCAATGTTCGGAAATGAAGAATTAATGCAAAAAGTTGAGACAGTTGACTGAGCTAACTTCGCCGGAGTTTATTCCGGTAAACATAGACATGAGTTTACCAGAACCAAGTCAGATGAAGGGGCAATAGGTCTCAAGCACGGCAGTGAGAAAATAAGTGAGCATGAAAATCGATCTATAAATGAAACTGGTCTTGGAATGACATCAATATCAGTTGGCTTTCGGAAAGCATCAGCAATATTTGAGAGGTTTTACGGTTAGCAGTTGTTTCGTAACCCATGTATGTTAGTATTTCAGGGAGTATTGTTGGTTTCTTCCTTCGTCTTTTCCTTTTTCATGGGACAGTTTTTGAGTTGGTGTGTCCCACTTCACAATATTATGGTGCGTTGCTTCATTTAGAAGACCCTTTATGAATTGGAGACAAGTGCCGAACGAACGCACAAGTGCTCTCGTGCACGCGCTTCGGTGGTGCTCGTACCCTATCACGGGGGCCTGTCACGCTGGCGTGGGCTGTGTCGTCAGTTGGTCCAGTCCTCGCCACTCACTGAGTGGTTGGCGAGTAGCCGATACGACTGGCTAAGGTCGACGATCGGCTAATGTCTTCTGCCAATTTCGTGACAAGAAAATAGCGCGCAGCACGTCTGGCTGCTGTAAGTATCTGAACCTGGTGTTTGAGTGGACTGGCTGGTTACTCGTGTTGTTTGTTTGGTGGTTGAAAGAAATCCCTCAGGCTGCTTTTTAGTTAAATGATGTCCTCTCTCGGCTTGACACCCGCTCGTAAAAAGACCAATTATCCGTTTTCGCTTACCGACGATACTGGCGAAGTTGTTTGTCGTGGTTCTATGATTTCGCGGGCTATCCACAGCGCACTGCGTTTTTGAAGGATTTTGTATGTCACAAAATATTAAATCAGCCCCACTCCATTCAGGTCTGCTACCGTGCTATTAATTTTGGTACATTGATCACGTGCATACCTAGTTGACACGTCCGAAGTTGCAAACGATCATGACCATCGCTTGCTACTAACCAATACATTTTGTTATATTTTTTATCTGTGGGCACACCTGCAAAAGGGCACCAGCAATCCTGGAAAAGGGCAAAGTATTGTGTAGAAGCACACATTCTTTTTGGTTGGAAGAGTACAAAATATGCTTAGCTATCATCAAGATGAGTGCTCTTGGATTTGCTTCACTTTATTTTGAGACCTCGGAAATTTGCAAAGTTCGCGACTACCCACGATTTCTATGGCGTTTTCCATGCGTCCTCATCAGCACTAATGCAAAATTTATCAAATTCAAGTGGTTCTCAGCCATTGGGGTACATATGGTTTGCGTCTTGTGAACCGTATTTGGAGGCGGCCCACCTATCCCCATGCAAAAATGTTACCGGTTATGGAACATAATGTTTTCAAAGGAACGTTTAAAAAAGATCATGACTGGCAACTTACTTATCATGTGGATGGGCCCAGGGCCCAGGCTAACCACCATAGTTTCTGTGTCAACGGATTTCAACACTATCAATTGTTCCAAGGGTGTTTTCTTGTATCCATTCATAAGCCCTCTAATTGCACCTGTATAAATCGCTTCGAAATGTTTTTTTTTCTCCACTACTACGTATTTTCGTTAGTGCCCAGTCGCCATCACGCCAACGTCCGTGCACGTGTACACCCTCATTGCACATTCAGCGCATTCACCACAATTTGTACGATTCTGCGATTTCTGTTCACGTTTTATTAATTGCTGTCATATGATGGGTCTTGTGCTATTTTTGATGTCATGGAATGGTTCACATGGGACTCGCTGGGAAAATTTAATTCGAATCAATCAATTTAATTCCAAGATATTTCTGTGCTATTCTCACAATTTCTGGTGAAAAGAAGTCTAAACACACCGTTAAGCTTTGATGCACCTCTTCTTCTGTTTACATATGCTCCCAGGTTAGCTACCGAACCGAGCTGCTGCACTGGTTGGGTGTTCTTTTCGTAGTCCGATGTGTTTTAGAGCCTCGGTACATTTGTATGGCCCGGGATATTTCCACTCCAATGTAAACTTGCGGTGGCCTCTGACGTCTTGTCGGGGAGTTGAGGGCGATTTCCTGGGCACACATTTATTTTATATGGCCCCTGTTTAATTTGTCGGGTCCCTGTTTACTTGGTGTAGTCTTAACGGGGTTGTTTTTAGCTCCCCGGTGTGATTTCACGTGCCCCGGCGAATTTTGTTTCCGAGCCACGGCGCGATTCTTTGTGGTCCACCACCTCTCGTAGGGAATTTTGCCTCCCTCTCCCTTTGGTACACCACTGGAATACGATCTGTTTGTCCTGGCCCCGTCCTGTCTTGAGGCCCTCGTGCGGTTTTTCTGGTCTTGGTGTGTTTTTGTGGACCCCAGTGCTTTTTGAGGACCTCCAGTTTGCTTTTGATGGCTCACGGTGTGCTTTCTTAGGGGCGCGGTGCTGGTATCCCGTGTTTTTTTGTGTGTGTGGCCCAGTCAGTTTTGAAAGGCTCCGATACGTCTTCAGCCTTCCGGTGTATTTTTAGAGCCGCGGTGTGTATCTTGGGCCCCAATGCGAATTTGTTGGTCCTCGACAATCTTTCGGGCCCCGGCTCAAGGTTTATGGCCTGCTGCAATTATTTAGGGTATCCAACTCCGACTCCGACTCGAATGGGAGGGACCGGGTGTCACCTGAACCCCAGTCGATCCCATCAAGATGCTCTGCTACTAAGCAACCAAAATATCCCGCCCGCTCTGAAGCGATTGTGATACCCTGCGTATGTACATAGACACGAAGCCCGTGCACACACTGTCCTCTGCAACTGGGCGGAACACAGGCAGGCAGGTGACCCAGCGTGGCTGGTGCAGGCACCTGGTACTGTCCGGTCGGCTTGGACGGAACACAGCAAGGCGGGTGACCCGGCATGACCGGTACAGACACCTGGTACTCTGGTCGGCCTCTGTTCTGACTCGCTTACCGTTTATCATGTTTTAGTAGGCTGTTTATCATTAGAACCTCTACGACACCAGATTTTAGGACGTGTAAACAGCGACACTTTGCGTATGCTGCTAAAGGATGACTCTGAGGTTGTGTCGTCTGGGGACATTTTTACCTTCCTTCGACAAGTAAATTTTGATGTTATCTATCGCCGTCCCTGGATATTTTATCTTGCTGCCTCCTGTAGGAGCATAGTAGTTAGCCTTTAAACACAGTTATGGGCGCAAAATGACCATAGCAGTCGACGCGCCCCTAAACCCCAATTCATAATCATCTGGTCGGCCTCGGTTGGAGTGTTCGGTGGCGTGGCAGGCCGCGATGCTCCTCAGCGGCCGACCACGCCACTACCCATTGCTTTATCAGTTACATGTCTAATTGCGCTCAAGTATGAGGTATCGCAGTTTGTCGGTGGAGGCCACATGGTGCCTTCGGCAAATGCCGTATGCACTGACGAGGTGGCACGTTACCGTTTGATGCTGTGTACGAGTTGTGTCGGTTGTGCGTTATCCTGTTTGCAGCGCTCTTGCCAATCACCAGAGACTGAAATTGAGAAGTAGTCAGTCGAATCGTCCTTGCCACTTGGTGAGAACGTCTGTTAGGTTGACTTCTCTCGTCGCAATACTCAAAGCTCTAATAGCTAACTTCCCCCTGAGGGGAGAACAAGCTACCACTTATGGGTGTAAGTGTTTAATGGGCGTCGTTGGTATTATCCGTTTGTTGATGAATCTAGCTGGTACCGTCATTCGGTATGCCAATAACTCGAAATTACACGATACGATTGCAGTGTGTTCCAGTATTCAGTACCGCAGCGGCACGAGTGAGTAGCGAGCACTCGATGAACGGTGCGCCGGAGTTAATCATGCCAACCTCGAGCTGCAGGTGCAGCTTGGTGTGGCCGTAGGTCTTGCTGCCGGCAAGGCCGTAGTAGCGCCCAGGTTAATCGTGCGTCGATCACGAGGCACAGGCGTGGGGTGGTCTCAGGTCCTGCTGCTGGCAAGGCCGTGGTAGCGAAGCCTGAAGCCGAATTTGTACATAATTACCTGCTTTTGCTGCAATAATCACTGTTCGGGGCGAAAGCCAGTTGGAAGAGAGAATGCTTGCTTTGCTTTCTTGAATGCTGAGAATGGTAATGACTTTATCATGGTGGCGACATATTGAGAAGGGGCGCGAATTAGGGGTCATACCGTCCCTATCCCCCCAACGAGGGAAGCTATTCGTGCTTTATCCTCGACAACCGTGAGTCAGATTAAGCCTACCCACGAGCGCTATGGGGGCGGGGTGGCTAAATCGTAAAAGTGTCGTGTTCTGGGTACCAAAGGTCCCGGGTTCGACACTCGTACCACTCGGGACATTTCCCAATCCCTCGGTTCACCGGCGGGACAATGTGAGCAGCGCCATTGATACAAAAATGATCTGTGTTCTTGTTGGGGTGGCCTTATGAACCGGTGTCATATTGCTAAGCAGAGCTCGTTGCGTGAATTCTGGTCCCACCACCCGATTCATGAATTACAGTTCAACGGCAGAATTTCGACCGAAAGTTTAACTTGCCATCAATGCATCGACGCGGCCACTCGGTAGCTTGTCCCCGGCCTTATCAGGTCAGATGTCAACTCGTTCACAGTATTTTGTGGTCATTTTGTGGTCATGCATTTTATGCACGATCGCCACTAGCGCCATTAGTGGCGGACGTGCATAAAGTACATCGAGAACCACCCAATAAACAATAAACATGAACCCCATGGTTCGAGATAGCAAAACAAACAAACAAACAAACAAACAACCGGAATACCAGAGAGTGTTGATTGTTTATTTTTGTTTTCAACAACTGCACTGGTTATACAATGCCCACAACGAATTCCACAGTCCCTCGATGTTATTCACCTTCGTACCGATACACGTATTGGCACAGCCTCGCCGCGGTCGTGTTGACTGCCAATGCCATTCTGCCCAGTTACAATGGCCGCCTTCAAATCTGGCCTCGCAAATGCCGCTAAAGTCAGCAATCTAACCTGTCCGCTTTTACATCGGGCGAACCGCGAACTTCCTTTAATCGATGAGTCAATTAGTCAGCTGTCGACGTGCTGTGCGGACTGGCCGGATGCGCTCGCGGCGCGGTCTGATCGGAGCGTCTGCGATCACTGGTGCAGCTTCGTGGCTCCAGGCTCACCGATGGCTTTGTTTGTTTATTGGGTGATTCACGACGCACTTTATGCACATTAACGGCTAATGGCGCCGCCCACACTGTTTCGCCGGTGGGCTGCGGGATTGGGAAATGTCCTGAGCGGCGCTAGTGTCGAACCCGGGTCAGCGATGGCTTTCGGGCCGCCAACGCTTCAGAATGTTTCTCTAAGTTGACTTTTACTACACAGGTTTCGTGGCACGCGTCTTTAAGTGTGAATGGGAGCATAATTTGCCGCACGTGACCGCGTGCATTAACGTATGTTTATGACAGCGTAAACAGCCATTATGGCTGCTGCATGAGTGTATGAGTGTGGGCAATAGACGAGCATGTGGCTTCCTAGTTGCAGGCACAATATCCAGGTCCACGTCGCGACAGGAAATGTGTGAACCTACTGCAATGGAGCTCTGCTGGCGACGTAAGGACATGCATCTTACTCTGTCGGATTGTCGCGAAAGTGCAGACATTCTGGAAATCAGTAAAATACACGACCACGATTCGACACCACCCGATTAAAATTAAAATACGTGACGCCTGTTTCGTCACGATAATTAAACAAAACCAAAATATTGGCGCGCATTCTGATGCCATTCAGACGGAATGAGCGACCGAACGAACGAACGAACGAACGAACGAACGAACGAACGAACGAACGAACGAACGAACGAACGAACGAACGAACGAACGAACGAACGAACGAACGAACGAACGAACGAACGAACGAACGAACGAACGAACGAACGAACGAACGAACGAACGAATGAATGAATGAATGAATGAATGAATGAAGGAATGAATGAATGAAGGAATGAATGAATCAACGAATGCACGAACGAACGACCGAGTGAACGTGGTCCTACGAATGAAACAATTCAGCCTCGATCTTGTTTGTCTGGGCGCTACCTGGCCAATGCAGTCGATGCGCCCTAAAGGCCTAATAGCTGACTAACTTGTTTGTTTGAAAGTGTTTGAAAAATGCATCGCGATTCAAAACACCAATTTTGTAAAGCCACATTCCAAAAGGATGTGAAACGATCCATTGCATCAACTGACTTAAAGTGCACTGAAGTGTCCAGTTTCTGGGTTGAATTGTCTATTTTTCGGTAGAATGTCCAGAATTTATTGTTATCCAGGGAAAAAATTAGTTTTCTCAAGAAATTGTTAGTTGGGACTTGTGCTCACTAGCAAATTAACACCACGATTTTTCGAGCCTGGCGTAAGGTGACTTGGTTGTTTTTTTTTCGTGCTGACAAAAGGGTGCTACTCTCCGAGATCCGGCCATTTTCCACTTGCAAATAATTCACACATTCACCACTTGCCACATTCCTTTATGCGACAAAATTTATCCCGGATTTTTGTGAGCGATAACTCGCATTTATGTCTTGGTTATAAGGTACAATATTTACGATATTGAGGCATGCCAAGTTTGATTTCATCGGTTCGATTCAACCTTGCGTGCATATATATTCCAAGACAATCCACTGAAACTGAAATTAGCTTAACGAATAAGCGAGGAAGAATATGTCCTGGGCGAATGACCGCAAAAAAACACGCACAAACAGACCCGGGCAATGGACTTTGACCGACTGAAGAGAATGGGCGCTTCTGACCACCTAGCGATAAGGCTGGCGAAAGAACAGCGTCTCTCCACTCTCCAGGCATAGATAACGAACATTCGGACGGACGAGGCGCGCGACGCTCAATCACGACGCCCACTCACGACCGTCTGTATCATGCTTGGCATCCCTTTACGTTTAGGACAGGTGCATTCCACCACGCTTAGTTTTCCTATGCGTGATGAAAAGTTTTGTTTTATTTCACAAAACAAAGTCATCATTAGCTCAATTATTATGTTTCACCACGTGTGAAAAAAGACGTGCGTGGTAAAGCACAATTAACTGAAATTAAAAAAAAATCGGGATTGTTTTATGGTGATGAAGCAGGTCTCGGGTCTCGTGAGGAAATGGAAGATTTAAGCCTTAGTTAAGAATTAAAAAGCACTAGCAAAAATTGAAGTTATTAAGGTTTGAAAACAGCTACGATCGGGCCTTGCCGGGTCACTCAGACAAACGTTTGTTGTGTACACGTACCCTGGAGTATGACATCGCCCTCAGCTCTGAAAGTATGGGCGCTAAATGACCACACCTGATCGATGCGCCCTAAAACTCAAATAACCAACCAACAGCTCTGAAAGATGTGCGTCCAGTGATGCCACTCTGAGCTCTGTGAGATGCCGACGCATCCATTTACGCCACTCTCAGCTCTGTGAGACGACCGTGAGCGAAGGTGGCGCTGATACACTCGTATACTAGTCACGAAAGACGTCCAGGTGCCATATTGCATTACAATAATTAATTAATCAATGTGCATCTGACACAACAGGACAAACTTCGAGCGTCGTCCAATTGACATCTTGGACCAATGAATCACGTCGCTAGATCTTTCAAAATGAAATATTAACCACTGGCAAGCGTGACGCTCGTGTCTGATCGGGTAGAGTCATCTCGCTCGTACTGTCAATGCTGCCCGTCACATGTGAATAAATATGTGAGGCAGTGGACTATACCTATTCCCTTATACTATTTTATATCGGTTCACGATTTCGTGTTCTAACGTTGTTGTCCAACGAAGGTTTTTGGCCGAGCAACTTATGCAACGATTAATCTGAGCATGTCGCGTGGTGTTTTACAGCTACTTCATCCACTGTAGAATGTCATGTGATTTGATGGGGTTACTTTTGAAACACATTATGTGCCATTCTACATACTACTTCACTTCATGGCCTGAATTTATGTAGTACACTAGATGTGAACTAACCATACATATGACGAGTTAATTATGCTGATATATATATATATATATATATATATATATATATATATATATATATATATATATATATATATATATATATATTCATCTGAATGACGCGACTTCCTTGGCGCAACTTGTGATCCGGGCAACAAGGCATGTTGCTGATAATTAGCGAATTTGTGCATCGCGGGGGCATAACTTGCACCCATTGCTTCAAGCAGTCGAAGATAACCGAGGTGGCTCCATGCCGCCTTATAATCGGACACACATTATCTACACACATGTAGCTATTGTGTGACGACAGGAGACCTAGGTGTGATCCTATTGTGGGCACCCCCGTGTGGCACCCCTTGCCTGTGCACCGTATTTTCGTGATGTGCCCAGTATGTGTGAAAGAAAGGAGGACGTATTTTGGGTCCATGCCCACGTTTTAACAATGATCGACTTACTCGGTGATAAATTACGCGTTTTCCTAGATGGATCGACGTTCCGGTTCATGAAGGAAATGCGGTTTAAAATAATGTACGCATGCGTATTGTTGAGAATCTTCGGCAAGCTACGAATGCATGGCTTAAAGTAGTCTCTTAGTGGGTGCAGTGTGCGTGGCCCGGTGTCCACGCGCACTGAAGCCCTGATAACCAGGCAACTAGCTAACTACCTGGACTGATTGCGATGTGTGTCGTTTTGCAGGGCATTGTGTACCAGCTGGACGTGGCGATGGAAAGCATTGACGCCCAGCGAAACGGCCTCGTCTTCATCTACGACATGTCCGACTCCAAATACTCCAACTTCGACTACGACCTCAGCCACAAGATACTCACCCTCCTGAAGGTGGGCTGATATATATATCATATATATATATATATATATATATATATATATATATATATATATATATATATATATATATATATATATATATATACAATACATGTACAATATATTTATGTATATTGTAATAACAAACTCGAACCTTCCCGAACGCTAGTTTGCTGGCAGAGACAAGCGAACCACTGCTGACGTGACTGGAAGTGGCTGGGCGTTGCGGCAGTTTCCCACCCATCCGACGTGTCAAACGGTGTCCTCACACGACACGTTGGCACGTGCCCATAGCGAGCTGTGCGCGAAGAGTTCGCCTTTTTGCGTCCGTATTTGTGCTGTTTGAAGATAGCTGAATGAGAGTGCGTCGAGTGATGCGCGTGCAACAGTTATCTTCACACCATTAGGATCTAGTGTCGCCTACAGTTATGTTATCGCTCGCGGTGAGGCGTAAGGACGGCAGCACGTTTGAACTGTCTCGGATTAAAGCTTTAGTGCATCCAGATGCCTATCGAGGTTACACACGCGTTTTTACTCATGTGTCAAAGAACGACATTGGAGCAGGATTTGCTTTCGTGTGACGTAGCTCTGTTGCTCGTAGCTCGTACTTCACCTTCACCCGGGTATGCCTCACAGCTGCCCGAGATAATCAAAGCGCCGTCCTACATCGATATGTCACGATATGTTTTCTATTTTTTTATATCTGATTAACCTAGCAATCTCTGGGAAATGATTTTCTACCCATCTAATTCCCTACTGCTTCACATCCTGACATGTCTCACTACTCTGGATCCAGATGGCAAAACCGTACGTCTATGCTGAATTTCAAGCTATGCCGGAGTATCTGTAAATTAACGCACCGATTCTACAGCGAAATGGGCAGCCCAGAACCCCGAACACATTTTTTCTAACTTCCAGCCAGATATCCTATCTGGAAGATTGCATTATACATGCATGTCAAGTGGCAAACCAGCTGAGAAACATAGACCAACAAGTTACACAGAGTTCAACCGCGTCTTAAAGCTTAGCCATCATGTTTTCACGGAACCGGAAGGGACAAGGTTACCCTGTGTACGTATTGCGCGCATTGGACACATATTTGCTACCCACCACTATTTTCTGTGCCGGAAAGAGAGACCTCGCTGTCCGTATTTTGTGGATCCTGCTAGTACGACGTGTATCGTTCACGTACCTAGATTTCACAGGGGAGCTTGGGTTGTTTTATGGAAACAACACACTGAGGATGACACATGAAAGCGTGCTTGCGGATGACTCGAAGATACGAGTAGTTGACTCTGGACACATATCGATACATAAAAGCGGTCGTGTTTGAATGTATGTACTCAACACCGTAGCGGTTGAGGCTGTGACACAATAAAAGTAGACGCTCTTAGCGCTAAGTGATTACATTTTGGTGGAAGTGCTCGTAAATCCAAATAGCTTGCTTGCTAAACCCACAATGAGATTATAGAGCAGAAAGGAAGACCAGAAGCTTTCCTCTTTATGAGCCAGCAAAAGGCGTCCGGATAAAAATGTTCGATTTTGTGGTCGTTCAAAGATGGATATATTTTTCGTCACGTTTTATTTGCGTCAGCTTCCTAGTCAATAGGGATAAATATTTTCTACAAGCTCCTAGAGCACAATTTTCCCCCTTCCGCGCACAGGAATTGAGCTAAAATTATTGCACAAGAATAAGTTTAACCAAGCGGATTTCGTCCGACATGGTTCGACCCAGATAAAATACCCATGCCTTTGTGATATTTCTAAATTTTCGATTGAAGACGCCCTGAGGGCGTTTGAAGATTTTCTGAAGTAAGTATTATGATCTCCAAAGTCTAAAAATTGTAAATAGATCTGGCCAGATCAGGATATCTTGTCATCTCTGCAAGGAACTATGCCCTGTAAAAGGCCGTCATTTTCCCAAATTACCTCAACCCGACATTGAGGGAGAGTAGGGGGAAATATCCCTCCACTCCCACATTATCTTCGTCCTCTGTTGGATGTACAGTATGATTCAGATGCAAAGATGGTCTGCAAACTTCCAGTAGTATTTCGTGTACTTCGTACTTCCATGAAAATACCTGCCAAAATCCCACTAAGCATTCATCGCGCGTAAAACACCTTGGTTTTACACCATGCTCTTTCGATTATATTTCTGTATTTGGACTTGCGCGATATGCAGCTATCCATTGTAATTTGAACCATTCAGAATGCAAAACCGTGTCCACGGAAACACAAGGCCAATGTCTCCCCCTCCCCATCCCCGGTGGTTATCGGTACACCCCATCCCCGGTTATTAACGGTGCGTTAAGCACCCCAGTCAATGGCGAGTTCAATTCCCACTTGAAATCCCGGCTCTGAGTGTATCGCCGTCCCTCCGTGCAACGTGCAGGCGGCCTTCGCCTGGCGAGCTGTCGCAGTCGGTTTGCCTGTCGTCTCGTCTCGGCGCGACGCTGGATGCGCTGGCGAGACGGCGCCGGCTCGGTCGGAGGTCGCAGAGGCGTCGTATCAGTCGGGTCTGGCAGACGCGCGCGGCGACGCCGTCGGCGCGCCAGCCGTCGGCTTCCCGGGACGGCCGGCGACGCACCAGCCGGCGCCGCTGCGGCCAGACTGTGTGGTGCGCGGCGGCCAGCCGCTGCTGACCGGTGGGCCGTGTTGCTGTGCGTCGGCCATCGATCCGGCCGCGGCGGTCACGCGGGACAGGTTGTCGGGCACAAAGGGCGTCTGGCCGCCGGTTCCCCTGCGGCGGGGCGCAAGCGAGTCGGCCGACGCTACCGACGGTCGATACGGGCGCACCGATAGCCGAGCGGCGGCGGCCGGCCGCCAGCCGCCCGCCGCCGCCGCGGCACACGGCTGCCCCCGGCTGGCGGCGTGACCTTGCCGTGTCACGGTGTCATGACCTCTAGTGGTGGGACGCGGCCGTGACCTCGAGGCGGGATCCGTCGCGGTGGTCGCGGGCTGTGTGCCGGCGCCGTGGTCTCCAGCTGCGGCCGGGCACTGCGACTTCGAGCTGTGACGCGGCTTAGTGACGTTGAGCTGTGACGTGACAGTGACCTCGAACTGCGGTCCGGCGCATTGTCACCCGGTGCCGTGGTCTGGAGCCGTGACGCGGCACTGCAACTGTCGGCGCGGTCGGCGTCCTCGACCTTGATGTCGACCTGGGATTGTGAGCGGCGACGGTGACCCAGGACAGAGGCGGCTGTCGTGGTGTCTCCCCGTGAGCGCAGTGGCCGTATTCGGTTCCGGGAAGTGTGACGCAGCGCCGACCTGTGGCTGTGCTGGCAGCAGTGATGGCGACCTGTCACCTTCCGGCACTGCTCACGTGAGTTGAGGTGGCCGCACGGCCTGTGACCGGTGGTATCGGTGGTGCGATGTCGCGCGACATGCACGACTTGTGACCGGTGGTGGTGTCGGTGGTGGTGCCATGTCACGCGACATGCACGGCCTGTGACCGGTGGTGTTGGTGTTGGTGCGACGTCATACCGAGCGTAGCCTGGTTGTTGCTCGATGTCCCTCCCCCTCCTCCCCTCCCCTCCTCTGAGTGGCTGACAGGACGCGTGAGCCCACCGCCTGATCGGTGGGCCGAGTCCCGGTCGCCAGCCAACACACGCGCCGGTGAGTAAGGCCCCTGCCGATGGGGATGATGGAATGTCGCGATGGTCGGATCTTCCGTGGTAACAGCGGTCAGTCTGCTGCGCAGGTGCGCAATGAGCGCCCACCGAGGAAAGGTTCTGCGATGGAACGTATCTAACTGGTGTTGTCAATATCTGCACGTATTATTCCCCCTTCATTCTGTTTCAGTTCACAACTAATTAAGGTACGTTAATTTCATGTTCATGTTTTTATTCATGGAGGAAGTTGATACAGTGGACAGGTATGCAGTCACTTGTTAGTTTTGAAACGTAATTCCGCTGCATTTGTTTTGTCTTGCTGTTGAAACGACAACCAATGATATCTGTGATAAAAAGGAGAAACAAGTTGACAAGTGCCCTAAAGATGCAATCAAAGCAAGGAGATTCTTTTTTCATATATTACTTATCCATATTAACCCACTATCTCCTTTACAAACACTAACTTTTGCGAATAATTGAGCACAAGCAATGGTGGAATGAAGCGAGGTGACAGATGCACAGCCATATATAGTTGTTAAAGCAGCTTAAGTAAACATTCCATGTCATTAGAAACTATGTGTTCTTTGGTGTCCCACTCTACCAGCATAACGAGCTCCCTGAGGCTGTCCCTGTAGGTCTGGTACTCCTCGATGATCCTCTCTGCCTTCCGAACCAACTAGATCACGAAAATCTTTTCCAACTCGTGTGGGTATAGGGGCGTGTGACCATGACAGTCGACGCGCCCCTAAACCCCAATTCATCATCATCATCGTCAAACTCGTGTACAGTCTTGTCCCGCCTCATGCCTCCCATCCCTCTCGGCTGACCCATAAATCCCAATAGGTAGCTAGCTACCCTCCATCCCACGGCTCCGTCATCTGGATCTTGAAGACGGAGTTGGGGGAGCGTGGTGCGAGACTCCCGGAGAAACTGCATCTCTGTCGTCATCCTCGTATGTTTGCTTTTCAGGACGACTTCTTCCAGTGGTTTTCCGAGTTCCCTGCATTGGTGAATCAACCACTTATTTGTTTCAACGCCCCCAGCATACAGCATATTATCATCCTATCCTGGGTTAGGGCCACATCTTGCTTCTTCATAGCGTCCTCTTTCAGCATGGCCCACTTCCTGTTCCACTCCATCTCCTTCTCCCTCTTTAGCTCCAACGCCTCCTTGGACGTCCTGAAGGAACACTCGTTGTTGGCTTCCCTGAACACCGTGGTCCTCGTGAGAGTGTTTGATCTGCTTGATGCCAGCAGTTGCTGTAGTTTGTGCAGCTGCTGGTCTGTCCTGCCCGCGAGCCATCCCATCTACACGTTATGGGCGAGACTGTCGTCCAGTATGCTGGCCTGCTCCTCCATTTTTGTAGGCAAGTTCTCTTTGCTGACAGTGATAGCCTTGGGGTTTCCTCGCTTGCGCTCTAACTAGTTCTCACTTCGAATGGGCCCCAAACCATCACGTTCTCAAATCCAAGAGCCGTCCTTCAAGCCAACAACCGTTGCTGATCGGGCTGATAATTAACCAATGCGGTGACGATTTCAACAACAGTTTCAACAGTCTCCGAAGGTAAACACCAGCGCGTTCCTTTTAAGCTCGTGCCTTCAAATCACCAGGCACACGATGGACGACGACGGACACCCGCCTAACCGGGCAGTTCGCTCACCCCTGTCTCTCGGATACATCTTTCCGCGTCGACCGTCCAGATGCGTCCGGGCGAGGCACGCGCACAAGAGGGGCACCAGTCGTGCATGGGGAGGGGCCTATGCCATGGACTTTCATTGACGTGCATTGCAACACTCCGCGCACGGAGGGGTCCGGTCGTCTCACTGCAATCACGCTCCACATGTACTGCACATTACAATGGTGACACGGGTGTCGCAATTACCTCCGACTAAGTCATGGTGCAGTGACACCGCCTCAGCCGGCCGCACGCAAGCACCGGGTCTGAATTCAGCGTGATGTTCGTTGCCGCCGCTGTCCGTGGCGTCAACTGCTGAGGTTAGTGCGCCGCGATCTAACCTAACCTGATCCGCCCGGAGCTCGGATCCCGTGATGCATGAGGCCAGCCTCGATTAGGTTGCCGAGCGCATTCGAAAGAGAGGTCCGAAATTTACTTTGTTACACTGGAAACTCCATGGCGAAGGCCTTCTGGCCCAGTCCGTAGTCCCATCTCTCCGTCGCTAGCGTGACGTCCAGCTCCAGCAAGCAACATCGTTTGGTCAGGAGCAGGAAATGTTTATTCTGGTCCAGCGCTGTCGCCGCCACGGACTGCAGCACAACTTGTCTGTAGCTTCCCTTCACGGCAGTAAAGTGGTCCTCGGACGGCCCGGAAAGAACGTCTTGTCGAGCAGGATGAAGACATTGTTTACGTTGCCCTTCCTCGAGCTGGTGTAGAGATCTTAGCAGAAGGTTTTAAGCCCCGTGTGCGTCGCCCTAGTAGCTGTCCGGCGATTGGCGACTCACTCAATAGACTGCTAGCTCAAGGAGCATTCTACCAATCGAACTTATTACTACAATGAATTCTGTCTAGACTCACATTGCTGACCAGAGGTAAAAAGGTAGTATTTCGCTCGATTTCGAGCCACGTGTAAATTTGTGGCAACGAGGCCGCTCTTGCTACAGCGAACCGTGTTGCTCAGGCTAATTGCACACGATGCCTCCCTCACTCTGCAGCTGGCTTCTATCCAGACGCTAATGGCTTCCTCTTCAGGAAGTGACAAGCCAGCTGGAACAAATTGGCTCTTGGTGAATGGTTCTCGTCGACACATGAAATCAGACGCATCGAAGTGGTACTATGTCGCTTGCGAATAGGTCACACATGCGAGAACCACTGCCATCTTCTGACCGGCAGCGACAGTCCGCTGTGTCTAAGGTACCATGCCGCAACTGTCATGCATTTATTGCCTGCCGTTGACTAACCCTAACCCCTGACTAAGCGAATACGTCACTTTGGACGTGCTTCTTTCCCCCCTGAGGAATGATTCAGGGACATGTCTTCCGTGTTCAATCGGACAGCTTTTCCGCTTCGTTTTCCGTGATTTATGCTCTTCGTTAGGTCATTTTTTAGATGTGTGACAAATGCAGGATTATCATACGGCATGGTAGCGCACTTTAATGATTCGATTCCGTGGCATGTAGTTCGTCGTGTCGGTTGGCTTTCGTTTGCATTTCATGGTTTGGTTGACGGGGTTACGTGTGCTGTATGACCGATGCAGTCGATGTGCCCCTAATCTCTAATAACGAACCAACCAGGTTGAGTAACACCCTCACCAAGGACGCCAGCTGGTTGAAGATATTAGGGTGAGATGCGAGGAAGCCCACCAGACAGCTTTAGGTGTAGAGCAGCACACCTGTCGCTGCTCCAGATGGTGCCGGAACATCCGGAAGTAGTGCTGGGCCTTGTGGTTGCGTTCGAGGACGACCAGCTGCAGCGTCATGCCCAGGCTCTGTCCAGTCGGGCTCCCATTCTTGTTGTGCAAGTCCGTGTCCATGAATTTGGACAAGACTGCCCCTCAGTTTTGTTCTGCTTTATCTCCTTGACTTGTCCATGGTGCTGGAGAAGCCCAGCGTTGTGCGCACCTCACAGAACAGCTACCCGGCTAGCTTCACCCGAAGGACGAAGTTTGCCCCTTGTGTTTCATAGTCCGTGATCAGCCGGTTCACTCGTCCCATCAGCTTCTTTACTTCCACACCATTACTTCAATGTTGACAAGATCCTCCCCCCCCCGGTTAGGCACATTACAGCATGGGATCCATTGAAGGGCTAGTGAAGAGATGCTGTGGTAGGAACATTCCAGGACAGGACCCACTGAAGGCCAGTGAAAAGCTGCTGTCGCTGGCACATTGCAGGACAGGACCCATTGGAGGGCCATTGGAGGGCCAATGAAGAGCTGCTATCGTGATCCGACTGACTAAGTAGGCATCAGATTTTTCGCCATTAGTGATCCCGATCGCTTGGTTAGCCTGCGGCACTGCGGCGCTACACTGAACAGTGAAGCGCGCTACCGTGCACCATCGCGAACACCGCGTGGGTCGGGTATATCCAGCATCACCAGGTCTGCGCTACACTGGACAGTATGTCGCGCGCTACCACGTGCGCCGTCACCGTGGTCGCCGCGCAGGCCGAGTAATCCAGCATCACCACTTCAGCTCAACAGTCATGGCAGAATTGCTCACGCAGATAGCGTGCGATTAACTGCATGGTCACTCGTGGCGGGGGTTGTGACGTGATTTGCAGGTTTAAATGTACAATATGTTGCCTAAGCTGTCCGATGGCGTCGCAAAATGACCCTAGATGTCGACGCGCCCCTAAACTCCAATCCAATCCAATCCTGTCCGATGGCGTACAGTGTCTGACTGAAGCACAACGTGAACATGTTCTTGAATGGAACTTGGCTGAAATCAACAACAGCGAACATAATAAGTATCATACTCGGCCACAGTATCTGTCGGTTCCTCGTTTTTCGGTGGAAAACGAGGAGGCGGTGTTCGGTACGTGATGGTTTCACCATTACGTGACCTAAAATGGTGGGCTCACGGGCCGGTTTCAAGGTGGGAGGCATGCGGAATCAATCGCAGCTGGGTTAAAGTCGGAGCGTGGCGATTGGTACCATTTACCAACCACCCGACGTCGCAATGGGTGCAACTAACTTTGAATACATTGAAGAAAAACAACTTGGAGATGCTTTGACTCGGCATCATGGTATTGCGCTGGTCCTGACGGGCCAGAATATAAATCATATGACTGATGATGATCCTGTCGCACATCAACTACGTCTGGAGTTACGACGTTTCTCCCTCAAAGCTCTTAGACTGTACCAACACACACAGGCTGCCATCGAAGCGGATATCAATGGCCGGGCGTGGCAACGACCGGCGCCAGCGATCCAAGGAACCTGGATCCGAAACCAGGGTGGAGCACTGCTGTCTTGCCTACTCGTTGTAGTGACCGCGACCTGGTCGCTTGTTCATAGAATACCCGGCGCGACAGGACAGCAGCAAACGTGGCCCGGATGGCACGGACGTGGGGACAAAGCCGGCCTGTTGGCTTCAAAGCCGAAGCCGAAGCCACGGGCATGAAGCCAAAGTGCGAGGCTGAAACCAAATATAGCAGGTGAAAATACGACGAAGCTGAACTGGAAGCCAGCGGTGAAAAAAAAACATCAAGAAACCAAATCCGAGAGTGAAAAATAAACGTTGAGTCCTGCTTGAAGTCAATGACAAATGCATGACTTCACTGAACCGAAGCCGCTGACCTCCAACCAAGTGGAGGTGAGACCAAAACCAATCCTATTGGTGATGTGAAGCCGAAACTGAATCCGTCCAATAGTTCTTGAATTTGGAAGTGATGCTGACATTTAAGGTCGCTCAGTGCATAGCGTCTTGTATAGTTAATCTGGACAATTTAAACTTGAGATCGGGGAAGTCCATTGGCAATTGCGGTGCCGGTCACTAGCCATAGGATCCCCCTGCGAATATTGAAGCAATGAAAAGTTGGTGTTGACCGAAGGGGAGTGGTCTGACCGGTGGTGAGCGAATAGCTACTATTTGAAAGTAGATCCTATGGCAGGCATTCCACATATCGGAGGGAGAAATTCGTAAGGATGCCAGAGTACGTATATATTTATGCTCTTTTACGACGCATCCGACGGATAATTTACCTCATGTAAGTCGCTCTTAAGCTCTTAAGTCAAGCTCTTACCCGCACAGGGGGCCGTGGTATCTCAGTTGGTAAAACGTAGGATTCATGATCGCAAGATTGTGGGTTCGAATATCACAACCGACGGCATTTACCGAGTCCACCCGCGACCAATCGGCATGAGGGGTTGGCGACGCTGTATAACCTAGCGGTTGAATGCGTCGTAAAAGAACACAAGGTTCTTACCGGTACAAGTCGCTCTTATTTTAAACAATATTCAGCGGCAGCATACGATATCACACGTATGGCTTCGAACCGAAGTCTGCATGTGCACTATTCTTAACCATCGGCTTCGATTGAAATTGAGAATGTCGAGACTCACTGGAGCTGCGTTTTCGTAATATGTTGATGGATATTCTACGATTGGCTAAATGAAGGATTTGGAAAGTGTAATTTCCCTCTCCCCGTCGTGTGCCAGGAGGTGTACTGAGTTTGTTAATGCGTTTCAACGTTCTGTCTTGGTTGCGAGTCCACTGTCTTGTATGAATCCTTTGAGTTTTTTCTGGTTGACTAAAGTATATAATAGTGTTTGTCTCTTTTGTAGGGAGAAAGTATTTCTAATGATGCATGTTTAGAATTGCGTGGGTTAAGAGATTTGATCCTTTGGTATATTTCGTAAGGTGCGTGTTGTATTGCACCCAGTGCATTGTTTGGTATAGTCAAAGTCAAAGTCATGTATTTGGGTACTTCCACGCGATGGGTGTTGTGCACCCAGACAATGATGCGTGAGCACATCAGGTAAAGAAAATTGCGTCGGAAACATTTCAAGAGCATACAGCTTATAAAGACGTACACCTCTGTAGTAGAACTATCGACTTGTGCTGGGAATATTTTTACCTTCCTTCGGCAAGCAAGTTTTCATGTTATCTATCGCCGTCCCTGAATATTATGTCTTGCTGCCTACCGTAGGACCATAGTAGATTGCCTGTAAACAGTTATGTGTGAAAAATGGCCATGGCAGTCGACGCGCCCCTAAACCACAATTCATCATCATCATAGCGACTCCTGGGTGCTCTGTGACCTGTTGATTGCGTGACTGGTGTCAGTCCGACAGAGGGTGCCGTGCTGACCGACCGTATGTGGCTTACACCGAGCGGAAGGCATGGCCGTTACTTTGCCAAATTTATTAGATTGTGGAGGGCCATCTGTCTACCCGTTTGATAGCCAAATCTGCCTTGAAAACATGCGTATGCAGTATACGTCCGTATGGCCAACGGTTAAGCATCCGTCTTATTGGGTGTGAGGGGAAAGGGAAATCAGTGATTGAGGGGGTTCAGTGGCCTTGCTAGCATATGCACGGTGACAACACTGCGGAAGGCTGTGAGACAAGAAGAACCGTGACTCGGCGTGGCATCTATGCTAATTCGACGATTTGGCATTGTGCATTCGAGGTTGTGATACATTCGCCATTTCCGACAGGTAAGTCCAATTTCGGCAATATTGTACCTCATTTGTACAAGTGCAGATATTGCAATGCACATATGCTGCGCTGACGGTAATATTTCGCAGTATGGTTCCTCTGTCAAATATTCACCACGTATTCCAAATTTTAATGAACAATGCCGAATTGTCGAACTGTTCTGCATTTAATTAGAAAAATTGTGTATTCCCGTTGAACTAGAGACGTAACACGGTACTGTCCGTACGGTGCGGAACTAGATATATATCACGGTACTGTCTGTACGGGGTGGAACTAGATATATATATCACGGTACTGTCCGTACGGGGTGGAACTAGAGACGTAGCACGGTACCTTCCGCACGGGGTGGGACTAGATATGTAGTACAGTACTGTCCGTACGGGGTGGAACTAGAGACGTAGCACGGTACCGTCCGTACGGGGTGGAACTAGAGACTTGGCACGGTACTGTCCGTACGGGGTGGAACTAGATATATATCACGGTACTGTCCGTACGGGGTGGAACTAGAGACGTAGCACGGTACCGTCCGCACGGGGTGGAACTAGAGACGCAGCACGGTACTGTCCGTACGGGCTGCCAACAGAGCGCAGTAGCGGTCGGTCCACCAGTTCCTTGTCATGTGGTGGTGTCCGGTGCTGTGTCCGCAGCAGAGGCTCGGCCGCTGTAGCTCGTCGATCATCTCCAGGTCGACAGACGCTGGCGACGGCCGTTGACGCTCATGGTTCGGTATGTTGTACGTGCCTCTTTGTTGCAGTGTGTCGGGTCCTCCACTGATAATTATATGCCTGGCTCGATAATTATACTCTCGCCTGGTTCGTCCAGCGCCTCCAGTGACGCCGCCGGCTGGCAGCGGCTGCCGGCAGTTCCATGGCGGAAGACCGACTGAATATTGGCAGCCTGGCGCGGGCCGCCGCGGGCGGGGGTCAGACGGGCCGAGCGTGCCCGGTGCTCCCTGCGCTCGATACAATCGATACGGCCGGCCGGCGAGTGACGCCGTCGACTGCGGCTGCTACCTGGCCGGCCCAGGCCCGCCTACTCGTCAGCGCGGCGGCAGTGCCTCACTCCAGCCCGCCCACTGGGTGCAGCACCCCCAGCCAGCCTACTGGGAAGCGGCCCAGGGGAGGCGTCGCGCGCGTCCGGCGTATAGCGTAACGGAGAGAGGTGAAATGGAAGCGGACGTAGCGGGCGGATGGACTTCTTGGCTCCGGCAGAGTCTGAGACAGAAGGGTGGAAGTCGATTTGCCCGGCGCCAGCTGAATGGGATGCGATCTGTGGACTGGAATGTGTGTGGGCACATGACGGCCAAGACGTGTCGCAAGATGACGGCTTGTCACCTGACGATGGCTGGCAGGTCTGGAAGTCGGACGGCCTCAGCGGAGACATTCAATGCGGCCATGGTAACGTGGTTAGTAGTAGCGCTGTGTCGTGCAGGAGGCGTGGTTAGAGACGTGGCGTGTGGTAGGTGAATTGTGAGCGGCGCTGCATTCGCTCTCGGATCATCTCCAGGTCGGCAGACGCTGTTGGCGGCTGTTGAAGCTCGTGGTTCGGCAGGTTGTACTTGCTTCTTTGTTGCAGTGTTTCGGGTCCTTCACTGGTAATTATACGTGGTCTCTTAAGTCTTCATTTTGATGTTCGTATACACCACCACCACTCCTGTGTGTGGTGGCGCACACGTCCGGTGACAGTAGTGTGGCTTTGCTCCGGTCTACGAGATAGACATAGCCACTGAACAGCATTCTCCCAAAGGGTTGCTAGAAGGGCCTGGATGTTTGCCCTTCACTCGCCTCCCTCCGCGAAACAATGAGTGTTCGGTGTGGCTTCCGGATCCGGTCATTCTCGCCCCAGCTGCACCCCGGCCCAGTCTACCAACTCCCGGCATCATAGACGTAGGAACAGGACGGCAGAGTTTTTATTGGGCGGCTCACGACGCACTATATTCACATTCACGGCTAATGGCGCCGTCCACGGCGTTTCGCCGGCGGGCTGCGGGATTGTGAAATGTCCCGAGCGGCGCTAGTGTCGAACCCGGAACCTTTGGTACCCAGAGCCCAACACCTTAACCCCTCGGCCATCCCCGCTCCAGGAAGGCAGAGGTAGCCGCCTCTCCCCGCTCCCTCCCGCTCCAACTTCGGATATATGCCAGTGTGGACCGTGTGGATGTTCCAAGAAAGGAAACTACCAAGTGCTGTTGTCCTTACTGGTGTGAGCTCGTTGCCACGCCCCTGGCCTTCATAGTCGCAACTGCCTGTATACTCGCCTGCTTCTGGTGGGAAAGTGAGGTTTAATTGTACGGTACATGGATTCAAAACAATGTTAAGGATGTACGTACCCGTAAAGCCGGCAATATAGCGGGTACCAATACCAGCACGCTGGCTGTGCTTTGCTTTCCAGCGCGTCATCCAGCAAGTTAAATTATTAATAGTCTTGAAATGACTATGATTGGATTGCATTCCGATTCCGGCTACTAAATCGGTAGGTCGTATGGGGCACATTCTGTAGTTACTGGACGAAAATCATGGGATTGGAAAGGTTGATGAACTCCGAATCAGAGCTTCTAGGTCATGCAAAATGGTCCTCCATCAATGCAGGATGGTTCTGTATGTTCTGCCAGGCCAAATTTACATCCTTAATACAACGAAGAATGGCTCTTAGATGCTCCTGGGTTTTAGACATTGCGTGAGACGAAATGTACGACCCTCAATATACCAGGAGGTGCTGGGTTTACTCAACATCAAAAGTAGCGTTAGGGATCATGCTATATTACTCAACGTTTCGGCCAGGGGCCATCATCAGGAGTCATGATGATGGCCCCTGGCCGAAACGTTGAGTAATATAGCATGATCCCTAGCCCTACTTTTGATGTTGAGTAAACCCAGCACCTCCTGGTATATTGAGGGTCGTACATTTCGTCTCACGAAATTTACATCCTATAGATCGCGTATTTTCATGCACCACATTGATTTCAGTTAGGCATCTTTGTGCTTCGCGAACCATCAGCGATGAGGATCTTTTTACGAAATTAAGGACCGATCTACTCAAAATTAAAGTAATAGGAGTAACTCAATTTAGTGTGCGCTAGAGTACATGGTTTCTCGCTCTGCTTAGCTGATTTGTAAAATGTTATGTCAAATAATTACTTCCAATGTGATGGATCGCGTACATGGTGTTTTTGGCGTTTATTGCTCTTCACTTGCATATATTTATGTATATTTGAACTTCAATATCTGCATCGTTTTGCCTCGTATGCTAGCAAAAAATAGAGATGGAGTAATAGAGCATTGTATTTCGCCGGTTCAATTCATGGTTTTCTACACTTCATTGGGTTTTGTTTCGTCAATAAGCTAGTTCCTTGTTGCCTGTCAAGCGTTGAAAACACATCCCTGGACTTTTCGCATCACCTAGTTAGGTTCTGTTTCACTTCATCCATGCTAGATGGCAATCGCTCAAAGATTCTGGAATGTGAAATACAAAGCACAATGGCAAAAGACGTTATATTATCAGGAAAGATACACCAAAGTTTCGGTTTAATGCCTTCAGGGTGACGAGCCAATTTATTTTTAAAATCTACAACGTAGAACGTTTTAAATTTGCAGACTGACACGTGACACAAGATATATCACCTACTAAAAGCTAGCGAAAGATATTCAGACGAAACACCCTGTAGCACCTGCGCACAAATATCCAAATATCGATCGATCGCGGGTAGTCGCATTCCGAATATCATCATCGGATCTCAATCGAAGGAAGATGTACATATGACCTCGGCACATTTTTTATGGCGTTACGAGCTTGTATGACCTTTATGTGTATATATATATATATATATATATATATATATATATATATATATATATATATATATATATATATATATATATATATATATATATATATATATATATATATATATATATATATATATATATATATATATATATATATATATATATATATATATATATATATAGATATCGTCTTGTGGCATTGTACTTTGTATTTAACTTGTTCAGTGAACTATTGGCATTCTGAAATGTCTGTTTACCAGGTTAGCCGGCTAATTTGAGTCACTGGACATTATGCGGTTATGGCGCAGAGGGTTTTGCTTTGGTCTAATCCAGTATTGGGCACCGCAACAGCTCTCAGGCTCGTTTGATACGTTTGTAGAAAGTATCGTGGCGATATTTAACGTGTGTTTAGTGTGGAATTCTGAGGGATGTTTCTGCCTGCATTTGATATCGATATGTATGGTACGTAGTATTAATTGAGACATTTTTTCACTTGAACACGTGGCGAGTAGCTTGGCATAAGGGAGCCGAAATTACGTAGTAAATGATGTTTTAAAAAAATGTTATGTTAGGTGTCAATTTGCACAAAAATGTATGAATTTGACAATACGGTGCGCGCACATGCTGTCTACAAGGTCGGCTGAGCGGGTGCCGAATGTCCTGTGTACCGGAGCCGCCCAAGGCCCGTGCGGTGCGTTAGCCCCCGGAGCTGAAGTGTGCGGCTTTGCAGGGCGGTTACCCAGCGCGGCTGAAGAAGGTGCTGATCGTGACGGCGCCGCTCTGGTTCCGGGCTCCGTTCAAGATACTGCGCCTCTTCGTGCGAGAGAAGCTGCGGGACCGGGTGTGGACAGTCAGCCGACCTCAGGTCAGTGGAGTGGTCGCGCGCGGAGGTCAGTGTCAGTGGATAGAGCCGCAAGGAGACCCGCACCAGTCAGGCGGGAGCCGCACAATACTGGGTCAGTGGAGAAAACCACTTGGAGGCGAAGGTCGGTAGACATATAGACAAGGATGTTAAAGACAGTGGACAGCACTGCATGAGAACTCGGGTCAACATAGGAAGCTGTTGGAAGACTTGGGTCAGTGGAATATGCTACAGGGAGACTCGTTCAGTGGAGGAAGTCACAGGGGACTAAGAAGCTTCGGGAGGCTGCAGGACAGTTAAGGTAAATAAGGAGGCTTAAGGTTTATAAGTCAAAATGTGGCCTAACACGCGCCCTGGAGGGCCTCTGAAAATTACGTGCACTGAAGGGGGAATTCCGCCCCCACTAAGACCTCGGCTCCTATTAAAGCTGGAGCAACAACATTCGCAGGGTGGATGGGTACGGTAGTGATCTCTGTGCAAATTTCATGACCTTAGGTTAATATCTTCAAGGTCAAATGAGGTCAAAATGTCAAGCTTCTGGTTTTGCGTGGGTTGACTTATTGTTATACACCGATGTGATTGTGTTTAAATGCTTCAAAATGGGCATCAGTGATGTTTTAGACATTACTAATGATGCAATGCAGATGCTAGATACGGTCCAGTGGGGTGGTCACTGCTGGTCTTGACATCAGAGACGTCAGGGCCAGGGTTGGCGCCGGTCTCAGCATCAGCTGATGATGAGATCGAGGCGAACGTCGGTCACCTGCGCCCACATATGTGCTAACTTTCATTCTCGGCTATGTACATTTGGCCTTGCGCATTTTTGCGCTGGCGTGCTTTTGCGCCTGCGCTTGCTTGCGCATACGCGCGTTTCTGTTTACATACTTTTGCGCCAGGTATATTTTCACACCGTACTTCTGCGCATACGTACCTTTACCGCTTACTTGCACTTCCGGCTACAGGATGTTCGCGAGTGATCATTTTCACACACTCAAATATGCTTGCGTACATTTGTGCATGCGACATGTGCCATACGCACGTTTACGCTTACCTACGTTTGCCATACGTATATAGTTGCATTTGCGTTCACTTGCCTTATATACACCTGATTTAGCGCGTACATTTTTGCGAGTACATCTAACATTTCACTTGCTTTACGTAAATGTGTGGGGCTGGCCTGATTTAAGTTAATTAGGTTCCTTTGGCCATATGTGTAGCTGTCCGAATTGCTGGAAGTGCACCTATGGTTGTCCGGAGCCAGCTTCCAGGGAGCGATGTACTGGTGTATGTCAGAGCGTTTTCCTCGCTTCCCTCCTGCGTCTGAAGGAAGTGAACATGGCGGCTAAGTTTCGCCCGACATTGAAAGGATAATCGGTGCTGAGAATGTTTTGAGCGGCACCGTCACACACGGTGCCATGGTGGCAGCCCGACCACCAAGAGGCTTTGATCGGGCGAAGCTCATCATGGCCACAGTCGAAGATAGTACGCTGCATTGAGGGAAGTCGTCATAAAAGAGACAGTAATAAGAGGGTAGCTGCGGCGGCAACCACCGCTGAACTTGCGATACTGTGGTGGGTGGACACCTTATGACTAGATATGGGTGACCACGGGACCTTTTCTGTTAGTGTATGCAGTTTAGAGAAAGTGGCACTTCGATAATTCTTATTGAATGTAACTCTAAAAAAAATAAATGGCACCAACCGTTCGGTCATATTCAAGCATGCCTCTTATCCATACCTATGTACGATGAAGCTGCTCCAAGTTTTCAATGACTTCAACTTTTACTAGTAGTATCTGATGTGTATGTGGTGTCATCGTTTCGTTATAGGGTGTTGGATATGCAGCATAAGTTTTTTTATTGTCTGGAACTTCTGTGTCGCTTGAAACGACGTTGTCAACCTTTGATGAAAGTCGGTCCCTGCGTTGAAAGTTTGGTTCTGCCGAACCTAGTCTATTGATAGCAGGTAATTGAATGCTGTGGCCTCTGTGTATGCCAGGGTTTTAATTTTAGCATTGTAATAGCCGTGTGTACGTGCAGTTGAAGTTCGAGTGTGAGATGTGATGTGAGCACAGTCTATTTGTGAACAGGATTTATGTTTACACGATGGGGGATCTTATTAATATGCTTCGTTATCCGTTGCCAGTTTGTGTCTAAAACCGAGTTCACTCACTCGCAATACACCTGACACTGGCATGGAAGGTGCATTGCGAGCGAGTGAACGACACATCGCGTTTTTTATCGAATGATGCAAATAGCCGACGAGCAGTAATGTAGGAAAAGATGTCGTTAGATATCGAATCCTATCTAAATTTATAAATTAACAGCATTGGTTTAGCCGGGTTAGCCCGCTTCTTGCGGGCCGTGGCGTGCAGGGATCAGCGGGGCGGTGTCATGTATTATATCGATTAAGCCGTTGAGTAAAACTAGATGTAGAATTGAAGAGGAAGCAAGCAATCTCAGGCTTGCTTGTTTCTATGCAAGCAAACTTTTCAGATATTGATAGTCGGATTTCCAGACAGTCATTACTTTCAACCGAAAGCCACGATTCAGCCCATATTAAAACGTATCAATGTGAAGCAATCTTACACTTCCTATCGAATGTGTTCTGACATTTACTTGCAGCGCTGTCACTGTCGACATAATTCCGGGTGATCCCAATCGTTCTCATGCGCGCATGGTGTGTGTGTGTTCCACCCGGCAGTAACGTGCGCAACTAACGCTTGCCGTTGCGCGCAGCTGTCGCTCCACATAGCGCGCGAGTCGCTGCCGGTGCAGTTCGGCGGCACGCTGCGCTTCGACCATGCACAGTGGCTGCGCGACTGCTACAAATCGATGAGCAGCCGCGCCGATGGTGACCTGTGCGACATCAGCCTGACACAGGTCAGTGGCCACTGGTCAGAGGTGGGCGGTCGCAGGCCACCACCAGCCGGTGGCCACCACACGAGCACGTCGGAGTGACAGCCGTGGTCGCGGCGGGTGATTCAGGGGGCTGCGGTAGCTCAGTTGGTAGCGCGTCGGGCTCTTGATCGCAAGATTGTGGGTTCGAATATCGCAGCCGACAGCATTGCTAACTCCGCCCGCGACCAATCGGCGTGGGAGGTTGGCGACGCTATGTGACCTGGCGGTTGAATGCGTTGTAAAAGAACCCAAGCCTGTTGATTCAGGATCGATGAGCAATGCATTGTGCTGGAATCCGAAGCGAAGCGAGAGGGAACCTGATAGCTGCTATTCCCAACTAAGCAATGTCCAGGGTATTCCCCATGCTCATTGTGAACATTATAATCGGGACATTAATGCTTCAATCAAACCGATTATATCACCATCACCAGATGGGATGGACCGAGCCTGTGCTAACAGATACGGATATTAATCCGAATCTGATGACTGCTGGAACCCGCGCTCGTGTTGGTTGTTCCTTGCCTGGACCATCTGAGCACTGGCTCGCACCTGATGAGCTGCTGGAACCCCCATTGCGATTGTAAAATGATTGCACGGAAATGAACCGTTGTTCTCTTCGTTGTACATAAGTTAGATGCACGAACATGGCGTCTGTGAAATAGGGGACATCTGGAATGATATTTTAATGAGGCCAAGTGTATGTGTTTGGATTAGTTATTTCGAGGGCAATGTGCCTTTGTTCCCTCCATCCGAATGGCGTCCCTACCAACTTCTTAGCATTGCGAAATCATGGCAACAATCGTGATACTTCGTTTTCGTGTAGCCGAAACGGCATTAAATACCCAAATTATCCCCGTTGTTCCTGCCAGGCTACACGATATCGCTAGCCCAGGTCACGGCCATTGCCGGGTCATGCGAGGTGCTGGTGTCTGTCGGCCGCCGAGAGTGACGACCGCGAGTGGCTGGCGGGCGCACTGACGCCGACTGTGCCGCCAGGGGGACTGCGAGCGGCTCGCCATGGCCGCCGACGACGTGGCCAACGCCAACGCCAGCGAGGCGGGCGGCGGCAGCGAGCCGTCGGAGGCGTCGTTCTCGTCGGACGGCGACGGCAACCAGCGGCGCGGCGTGACGCCGCCGCCGCCGCCGCCGGCCGGCAAGCGGTCGCCGGAGCCGGCCGGCGGGTCGGAGAGCTCGGGCTTCTCCGACGACGACTCGCTGCACATGGACGACGGCCGCGGCGTCAGCATGCGCGACCTGCTGCACCAGCTGGACGTGAAGGGCCGCCGCGGACTCTACGACGACTACTGGGAGATCAAGTCGCGACCGCCCGCCGGCACCTTCAACCACTCGATGTCAGTGGGCTGGTGTGGTGACTGGGCCGGGCAGCGGGGCTGACGTGGTGACTGGGTCGGGCAGTGGGGCTGACGTGACGACTGGGCCGGGCAGCGGGGCTGACGTGGTGACTGGGCCGGGCAGTGGGGCTGACGTAGTGACTGGGCCGGGCAGTCCGGCAATGGGGCTGACGTAATGACTGGGCCGGGCAGTCCGTCAGTGGGGCTGACATAGTGCTGGGCCGGGCAGCGGGGCTGACGTGGTGACTGGGCCGGGCAGCGGGGCTGACGTGACGACTGGGCCGGGCAGTGGGGCTGACCTGGTGACTGGGCCGGGCAATGGGGCTGACGTGGTGACTGGACCTGGCAGCGGGGCTGACGTGGTGACTGGGCCGGGCAGTCCGTCAGTGGGGCTGACGTGGTGACTGGGCCGGGCAGTGGGGCTGACGTGGTGACTGGGCCGGGCAGCGGGGCTGACGTGACCAATGGGCCGGGCAGCGGGGCTGACGTGACGACTGGGCCGGGTAGCGGGGCTGACGTGGTGACTGGGCCGGGCAGTGGGGAAGCAGGGCTGACGTGGTGACTGGGCCGGCCGTCGTACATCCACCACATGTATGCACCACTGTGGCTGACCGTCACACATGCACCACAGGATCCCGGCGAACCGTGGCAAGAACCGGTACAGCGACGTCCTGTGCTACGACCACAGCCGTGTGGCGCTGTCCATCGTCAACGACGACCCCAACTCGGACTACATCAACGCCAACTACGTCGACGGCTACAAGCAGAAGAACGCCTTTATCTCTTCGCAAGGTGGGAATAAGTCGGCGTTGATGTCGATTGTCGATGAGTCGCACCATCAGCGTGGTGTGAAGGTAGTGCTCTTGTCAAGATCACGGTTGGAGTCGTGCTTTATAATCCTGGATGTGGAGGAATGACTGGAACAATGAAATACAGATATAATATTTGTTTTGTCCGGCCTGTGACATCAGAATCTCAGCTTCAATTTTCCTGTGAACCTTGAGCTGTTTATCACAGATCAGTTGATTGTCAAACAGCACCATTAAACCTGAAATGAGAAAATTGTCGGGAATGCTCTGGAGAGGTTATTGCTCTGGATGACAAAATCCAGAAACACCGTATTCTTCAAACCTTGGTTAAGTACGGTGTTGGTTCTCACCGTGGCTCGTTAGGAAGAGGGTACTGTTGGTAGCGGCAGGCGACATGTCGCCATTTCTACTCCAAAGTATTATTGTAGTCTTCGGACGTGTATTACGTGCCTATCACCGCGGCGAATATTTAAGCCACTAGTACTTAGGGCCACGCAGTTTGAAGAGTAATTATATCATATTTAATCTTGCATGCAAATTACAATGGGCGCTGCATGACCGATGTAGTCGACGCGACCCTAAACTCCAATATCCAACCAACATGCAGATTATATGTCATTTTGAGTTTGGGGCGATCTACTAATTTTCTGCGTAGCTGATCTGGTTTGCTTATCAAGGATCGACGTTTCTGGCTCCCATCACGGCCGTCTGCAAGGTGCATGTTGTAGTCGCCAGCCACCAGGTGGCTGCGGGCGCTGGTCGTGTGTGTGCCCAGGAGTCGGACAGTGAGGTGGTGACGGCGCCCTGTGGGCATGGGCCGGACAGTGGGGTGGTGACGGCGCCCTGTGGCCATGGGCCGGACAGTGGGGTGGTGACGGCGCCCTGTGGGCATGGGTCGGACATTGAGGTGGTGACGGCGCCCTGTGCCCAGGAGTCGGACAGTGGGGTGGTGACGGCGCCCTGTGGCCATGGGCCGGACAGTGGGGTGGTGACGGCGCCCTGTGGGCATGGGTCGGACAGTGAGGTGGTGACGGCGCCCTGTGCCCAGGAGTCGGACAGTGGGGTGGTGACGGCGCCCTGTGGGCATGGACCGGACAGTGGGGTGGTGACGGCGCCCTGTGGGCGTGGACCGGACAGTGGGGTGGTGACGGCGTCCTGTGGGCATGGGTCGGACAGTGGGGTGGTGACGGCGCCCTGTGGGCGTGGACCGGACAGTGAGGTGGTGACAGCGCCCTGTGGGCATGGGTCGGACAGTGAGGTGGTGACGGCGTCCTGTGATGGGTGGGGTGGTGACGGCGCCCTGTGCCCATGGGTCGGCAGTGGGGTGGTGGCGGCGCCCTGTGGCGTGGCGGACAGTGAGGTGGTGACGGCGCCCTGTGGGCATGGGTCGGACAGTGAGGTGGTGACGGCGTCCTGTGCCCATGGGTCGGACAGTGAGGTGGTGACGGCGCCCTGTGGCCATGGGTCGGACAGTGGGGTGGTGACGGCGCCCTGTGGCCATGGGTCGGACAGTGAGGTGGTGACGGCGCCCTGTGGGCGTGGACCGGACAGTGGGGTGGTGACGGCGTCCTGTGGGCATGGGTCGGACAGTGAGGTGGTGACGGCGTCCTGTGGGCATGGGTCGGACAGTGAGGTGGTTACGGCGTCCTGTGGTCGTGGGTCGGACAGTGAGGTGGTGACGGCACCACGATGACAGGAGTCAGCTGTAAGTTGATGACGGATGCCGACGCGTGGCGCGAACTTGACGCGACCAAGATCGTGGCTCATACTTGACCAAAATTCGCCAGAAGTGCTTTGTTATAGTATTTCTGTATGCCATGAGTAGTTGGTCGTGCATCACACGATGTTGGGACAGCATTTGGCATGGTGCCACTACTCAGCCTGACCAGTAGACAGTGGCGGCGCGTCACGCGTGCGTTGTCTGACGTCGCGTTATCGCCACAGGACCGATCCCGGCCACGTTCGCCGACTTCTGGCGGATGGTGTGGGAGCAGCGCGTGCTGCTGATCGTGATGACCACGCGGCTGGTGGAGCAGGGGCGCACCAAGTGCGGCCGGTACTGGGCGCTCGAGCTGGGTCAGGAGACGCGGCACGGCTTCTTCACCATCGAAAACCTGGGCGTCACACAGCACGACTGCTACAACGTCAGCCAGATGTTGGTCACCGACACCCGCACCGGGGAGACGCGACAGGTGCGATGGAGTCGCGTGTCACTCACCGGGCAGTCCGGTGCACTTTGCAGATGGATAGTTCACAACAGATGTTGCAGCAATACGTACATGGGTATTATAACGAGAAATGCGTATTATATGGCATGTCATGGAACATACGCTGACACTTTGATATATCTAGGTTTAGATATGAAAATGGGAAGACGTGCATGGGCGCCAAATGATCTATCATGGTCGTTACGCCATACAACTAATCTCACACACACACACACACACACACACACACACACACACACACACACACACACACACACACACACACACACACACACACACACACACACACACACACACACACACACACACACACACACACACACACACACACACACACACACACACACACACACACACACACACACACACACACACACACACACACACACACACACACACACGCACACACACACACACACACACCCGCGCGCGCGCGCGCGTGGGAAGACATGCGCGTACCTTTGTGTCTTCTTTTCCTGGTGCCTTATCTGGTGATCATCATTGGCGGAAGTTGAGCCCAGTGAGTTGAGATATCAAATAACTCTGGCTTTCTAGCATCAAGCCCTGAAAGAATTGTGCGCTAAATGATACAATGTTCAAGCGTATTGCCGCATTGGTCCATGTCCCGCGTAACGTCTTCGGTGCACTTATTCTGAATTTGACGTCACACTCATATTGAGAGCCAGCTGCCCCGTAGCATTTTGCGGCTGACTCGGTCGTCTTGTGCTCGGATCTTATGATTTTATGAACTCGATCGTCTCAGCTATGAATCGTGTGATCTTGTGAACTCTTCAACGCCCTCATAGTTCGCTTTACATCGAAATAATTATCCTTTAAGTGATCAATCAGAGTGGCGTGGTACAATGCTAGGGCAAGTATTGCCGACTAGTCCATCAGTGGTCGTGTGGCGGCGGCGCTGGTCCAAGTGGGGCGGCTGTGCCCGGTGCCGTGGTGCCACGTGGTATGGTGGTATAGCTCTGACGGTGCGTGTCCACACAGGTGACCCACTTCCTGTTCACGGCGTGGCCGGACTACAACGTGCCGCACTCTGCCGACGCGATGCTGCGCTTCCTGGCGGCCATCCGGCAGGCGCAGCAGCAGCGGCTGGCCGAGCTGAGCCCCTCGTGGACGGGACACCCGCTGGGGCCGCCCATCCTGGTGCACTGCAGCGCCGGCATTGGCCGCACAGGTGTGTGGCGCACTGCCGTCCGCTCCTGCCGCCCATCCCGCACGGTCACCGTCCGCGTCCACGTCCACGTCCGCCGTCCACGTCCGCTGTCCACGTCCACCGTCGTCAGCGTCCACGACCACGTCTGCTGTCCACATTCATCGTGAGCGTCCACGTCCACATCCGTCCACGGCCATCATCTGCCGTACGCGTCCACGTCCACATCCGTCCACGCCCATCATCCGCCGTACGCATCCACGTCCACGTCCGCCCTCCACTTCCGCCGTGCACGGCCATTGGTCGCGTCCACCGGCCGGTGTCCAGGTTGCAAAGACTGCAGCGCTCGGCCCGGTTTGCGAAGACGTCGGCTGCCGTTGTAATGGGTTTGTTCCGTTTTCTATCTGCCCTGCTACAACTGTTCTCGATGTGAATAATATGCATGCGTGTCGTGATAGTTGCTAGTGGACATGCTCGAAGCCGGTGCGGTCGGGCAGCGCACACAGGCCTCTGTGGAGAGGGGTTCGAATGACCGTTGCCAGTCGTCAGTTGCCAGCACGTGTGTCGTCATATCTAGAACGTATCGTTTGAGCATGAATCGAAGAAAGGTCAGATTGAATGCCACATCGAAAACCCACAGCTGCAAATCGATGTCCGTCCGTGTGCCCACGTCAGACACTATTCATATGCTTTGTGTGTAATGTAAGGTACCTTCCTACCGGAGTCAGGAGTTGTGATCCACTCCCCCCCCCCGCACTGTTCTCGAGAGGCACATTGCTAGGACTCCCGAGAAAAAAGAACAGCACGGTGGTGGTAAGATTCCCGATAAGCAATAGTGGTGACATTTTCGACAGTGTGCAAAAACAACAAATATAGATGACCTGATTTTTCTTTCTATCAGAAAACTTCTCAGAGTCTGGCATTCTATGTAATCAGGCCCAATTGCAGCTGGCTGCAGTGATCTGTGTGGAGCTGTTGCCTGCTAATTTATTCCACTCAATTATTGTACACCCATCTGCATTGGACTATCCACTTGTTTGTGTCCGATTGTTGTCTGCTTGCCTGTGTCCGGTTGTTAGTTATTTGGGCTTTAGGGCGCGTCGACAACTATGACCATATTGCGCCCACTGTGTCCGGTTGTCGCTTGCTAGTCTGTCCGGTTGCTCGATGGTATGCCGATTATTGTCCGACGGTCTGTGTCAGGTTGTGATTCGTTGCTATATCCGGTTGTCATTCGCCTGGTCTATGCCCGGTTCTTGTCCACAGGTGTGTCCGGTTGTTTCCCATTGGTGTGTCCGATTATTGTCCGCTGGCCTGTATCCGGTGGTTGTCCGCTGTTCCGGTTTGTTTGTCATCGGCCTGTCCGCTGGCCGCAGCCAGTTTGGGGCGGATTTATATCTTCACGTGTAACGTGCAGCGCATGCACATTCCATCAGTCTGGTGGACCATGTGGCAAATGCATGCATTCGTAGAATCCGCTCCTCACATAGCGAGTGGACTTCGAGCTGCAGTTAACACCTTGCCTGGCCGGCAGGCACGTTCTGCACGCTGGACATCTGTATTCGCCGTCTGGAGGACGTGGGCACGGTGGACGTGCAAGGCACCGTCGAGAAGGTGCGCTCGCAGCGAGCGCACAGTATCCAGATGCCCGACCAGTTTGTGTTCTGCCACACTGCGCTGGCCGACTACGCGGTGTCGCGCGGCTACCTGACCGCCGAACAGGTGGCCGGTGTCCAGCTGCTGGCGGAGCGCGCCGCGCCGGACTCGGACTGAAGCCGCCCTGTCGCCTCCGGCCTCCTGAGACGCCGGACACGGAGACGGTGGTGCCTCTCAGCTGGGCCCCTGAGACACCGGACTCGGAGACGGTGGTGCCCCCCAGCTGGTCCCCTGAGACACCGGACACGGAGATGGTGGTGCCTCTCAGACAGAGACGGTGTTGTCTCTCAGACTGGAACCGTGGTTCTCCTCGGACGGGGTGAGTGTTGTCCCTCATACAGGGACGGTGTTGTCTCTCAGACGGGAACTGTGGTTCTCCTCAGACAGGGATGGTGCTCCATCTCAGACTGTGAAGGTGCTGCCCGTTCAGGCAGGAAGGATGCAGCCCACTCGAATTGGAATGGTGCTGCCCCTGGGGCCTCCAGGCAGGAACTGTGGCGTCACTGTACGGCCAGAGCTCCTCTTAAAGATGGATGCTCCACAGACATCTCGCCGGTGGAGAGGTCACCTTCCCCGACTGGATATGCATCGCACGGCTCGCCGACTCCAGAGCAAGTGTTGAACTCTGAACCGGTACGGTTGTCGCCGCAATGCGTGTTGAGATTCACCGACATTCACGGACTGACCGGACATTCACGCTTCGACCGCAAGACAGTCGCCGACCAGGGTGTCGTCCGAATGGTCGCCGTCGCAGCGCCGCCAGCGGATCCAGATGTCGTCGGCGGCCGGGTGCCCGGCTCGCGTGGCGGTCGGCCTGGCGGTGCGATGTTGAACCATTGGTTGCAGCGACAGTGCTGCCGACAGGTGGAGACAGGCCGCCGTCCGGCCGAAGCGCGCGCGCGCGCGCAAACGATTGTGTGACGATGAGTGAGGTGAAATGCGTGGTGAGATTCTAGTGCCGACATCGCCCGGGGCGATCGCGTCGCGTCGCGTGGCGGGCTGAGATTAGGGCACGGTTCCGGTACTGGGCGCCGAAACGGTGTGCCTGGCCCGACGGGAAGTTGGGCCAGCGCCTCCAACCGTCATCGCCCGGCGCCGGTTGCCAGGAAGTGGTGGATGTTATCGCGGCGTGAGCGTGACAACGCCCATGAAAACCCTTATGCAGGAGCATTGTGATTTTATCGATTTGTGCACGAGGCGTGTCGGACGTTCCCAGCCTCGCGCTCCTCGGCCGTTCTGAACAAGTATTATTGTTCCCCGTCGCCGTGCTAGCGCCTTTGTACGTTGATTTTCCGGCCGAGCAGCCGGCGCCAAAGACTGGATGTCATTTCCACGGACATTGCATGTGATGTGATGGTGCCCGTTGTTTTCTGGCTCTTCAGGACAGACGCGGCAGATCCTCTACAGAGTGGTAAGCCAACCTATGTAGTCGATGCGCCCCTAAACCCCAATACCTAGAGCTGTCAGCCACCCACATCGCTCACATATCCTTCATCCCCTGCTCAGTCTGTTCGTGCCCCAGCAATTGTATTACAAAACATCTGTCGCGCCTCTGAAATATTTCACATCGGCGGTCGTCTGCGCTTAACTTCGATCCAAACTTCTGTCCCGCCAACAATCTCCGAAGCTGCCGGCACTAACGTATCGCTCTGGGCTTCCGCTCGCATCGCCGGCGTCTTCTGATCTTTCAGCGATGCCATGTCCATTAGCGTCGGCGCTCACTTACCCTGCCGTCCCCAGTTCGTCTTAGTCGAATCGCTGGTCCTCCCGTCGTTGAGCGCTAAAGGACCCTGTGGTCGGCGTGCCCTTAAACCCGAATATTCAATCGATCCTCCCGACGCACCCCTACGCGTGGTGCCTCCAATCCAACCTGACGTTCGGTGGAGTTCTGCCTTTTCTATGTTCCCCGACCTCCACCCCACTCCTAGTCTGTGGCGTGTGGTAGCTGCTCGGTGGTCGGCCGGCCGGCGGACCACCAGTGTCTGGTGGTCTAGCAGACCAACAGACCACCAGACACTCGTGGGACGCCGCGGTGTCGGCCTGACCGGTGCTGGAGCGTCCGGCGGCTGGCCCATCGTGCCGGGGTCCGGATGGCGCCGCCGGCCGCCGACGCTGGGCCGGCTCTCTTGTGATACTTCGGCATTGATAGCGCTGCTTCGCGTCGGAGCGAGCTTCGCCTGGCGCGGGCGCTCCCCACACGCGTCCGTAATCCAGGGCAAGCTGTCCGTTTGTGATCGTCTAGCATTTCGAAACGGAAACGACACTTGTGCGTCCGGCTGATCCGTGCCTGGCCAGCTCGTCCGAGATACGTGTGCCGGCCGTGGTCCGGCATTATGCGAATACCATCCAGAGAAGTGCGAGTCGGCTGAGTCCACTGTAACCCGTGTTCGCTCGCCACGTGCAGACCGCCATGAAGCGAGCACGTGGAATGTGTATACTAACTGCAATCTGGTGGCGTTTTAGAAGCACCCTGGTAGTCTCGCGCCTGCCTGGTCAGTATTTTATGTTAAACCAAAGACATTAATGTATATACACAGCCGGTACGACAGCGCACAGGCCAGACCATACCGCATACGGATTTACGGAGTCTGAGTATATTTTCTCTATGATAACGTATGTACTGTGAGTCCTCTGGAAGTCGCCGTGCGATGGTGCCGGGTGGGGCGAGCACTAGCGGTCCATAGATCTGCGGTCTGTGTCATTTGTAGCTCATTTGCCGAGTCTGAACACTGTCGATTGCGTATCACTGTCCTCGTCTTCCGACCGGGCGGCCGGCGTCGAGCTGGCGCCTGAGGCGGTCCGGAGAGCGGGCCGCTGGCTGTCCATGGAGGTGTCGAACGCCTCAGTTGGCCGGCGGCGATGGTCGCCGGCGTCGTTTTCGTTCTTCTCAGAATTGTCCGCCCCGCTCGAGCGATGCGATTATGTTGTAGGTGAGACGAGCGGCGGGTGCGGGGCCGCCGGTGTTCCGTTTCTGTGTTGGGCCGACGGTGACTGTACGCGTCCGGCCGCTCCTGCCGACCGTGGCCACAATCGTTGTTCAAATATCTAACCCTTAAAGCTGGCACGACTTGTTCGGCGCTGGAGTGCGGCCCCGTCCGGTCGGCGGACCTGAACCGGTGGTGGCACGGCTACGCTGTACTGGAGTTGCAGGGACATCCAGGGTCGGTCACAGACCTCTCATCCAGTGCTCCTGTTTCGCAAGACGAGTTGGGGTGTAGAAAATGTAAATTACGATATTGTGTATAAGGATGTGCTTTTCGTGACAAATTTCCTGAAATCGTCGTTATTTTCAAAGGTAGGCCAAAGTAGGGCAACTCAAGTTTTCAGTGAATGTTCATAGTTGAAGGGATTTTCTGACTGGACCATAAGGCCATCAACAGAACATGATTTTTGACCCTTGCTGTCTAACGAACAGTTGGTCATTTTCCGCCGCTGCTTTTCGGTTTTCTTTTTGTTGGTCAGCATTTGCATGACTGGTCCCGGTGACAACAACCGACTTTGGTCACCTATAACCCAGAAACAAACAAGTACGTGGACCGACGCAAATCTAGGATGAAAGCAACTCGAAATGTTTATTTGTTATGCGCATTAATGTAGTCATTCCGGAACGAAACCTCTGTAGTGTAATGCGCCTGTACGGATGCTCAGTGAGCTGGGCAAGCGCCAGAAACGTAACACTAGTAGAATTCCGTGCATATCAATTATATACGCATTTGCCTGAGCGTTCAATCACGCACCTTCGAGCATGTGTGCAGTGTTAGTAATTCCGGATGCGAGACGTGGATACAGTTGTATTTCCCAAAAGCAAAAAGTCACTCCTACAGGGAACTGAACCCCGAAGTTCATGGAACACCGCTCGCGATGCCACCGACGACGCCGCCTGGCATGCGCAATCTGCCGCCGCAGCAGCAGTTCCCCGATAACGTCTACGCACATCCCTTTGAACAAAGATTGATGATACTTCGGGAGAAAATATTGTGGTGTGAGTTGGTAAATATACAAATGAAAGTAGTAGATTCGGCTTTAAATGAAACGATTTGAACTCGAAATGCTACATTACATCTCAATTGCAATTTCATTCCCTGTTGAAAGTTCGCCAAACTAAAAGTAAAGACTTCACGGGAAAGATGGGATACAAATTTGTAAGGGTAGAAATGAAATGAACATGTCTCGGATGAGAAAGAAAAATATAACGCAGCATGCCGGTACACTATAGAGTTTCAGCAACCACCAACCAGCACAACGAACACATTCAGCCGTAAATTATTTCGGGGGGCCTTCATAAGTACCAAGTGTCACAAGTACCAAGAGTCATAAGTTCAAAAATATACCAGATTTGGTTTCATAGGTTCCAAAAGTTGCCAGATAACTTCCAAAATACTCCAGACAGGGTGAATTCACAAGTACCCAAAGTCATAAGTACCCGGTTTCATAAGTTCCAAAAATAGTTCTGCATTCGACCGCTAGATGACACCGTAAACGCTCAGCGGCACCCGAGCTTACATGCGTGCCGGCAGACGGCAGCACATAAACAATAACAAACGGCTTCAAAATTGTTGCCATTTGTTGTGAGCTAAGAAATCACCACAATTCCTGTTTACTTTTTGCAAAAGGAAAAGCCGTTGGTAATCGGACACGTGGAAGTGTGTACGTTGAGTAGATCTTTATCAATGTATTTGTGGCAAAGATCAACAAGCTTAAATAGGTAGGGCTTAGTTCCTAAATTCAAGTAAGTAGGTAGGTAGGTTGTGACCTGCATCAAACTGGAGTGTAAATGTATCACAGACCTGGCTGGTATTTCACAAGGCCAAAAAGATATAGATGCCCACCTACTTGCTTACATTGGTTAGGGAAAAGGTAGGTATCTGAACATGTTCTGTTTACTGGGCACCTTATTTGAGGTTGATGCCTTTGAATATCTCCCACATTATGTTCAGTGCATAAATAACAAAAAGATGGTGATATTCATAAATGATGGACCTGTTTACAATCCAGATATTAAGGACTGATCACACAGCTCTACCTATTCTTTGTATATGGGCTAGCAATAATAATAATAATAATAATAATAACCTTTATTTTGCACCTTTCTCAATACATATCTGGGCTACCATACAACACACAATGCCTTCATGCATACAGACTAGCAACACAACCAAACTGAGACAGCAACCACTGTGCCACACCTGCTCACTTCTACCATGGGTCATGCACATAAGCCTGATCAGCTCTTTCCAGTACAGACGGCAGACGCGGACACCGCATTGTGCGCACGAGCTGCACACCTGCCGGGCACTGTTCAGCTGTATAAGCTAGGTCACAAAGTCAAGAAAAAGACACAAGACACAGTATCATTCAGCTTGACACGATGGGTGGTGGAAATAAATATATAATGGAACAGCGGATATGGACATAATATCGAGCATATGGACACAAACATTGTTCCATGTCAACTAGATCACTCTCTGGATAGCACAACATGGATGCTGATTGTATCGCTGCCGAAAGCCGGAATAAATTGTCCACAGGTACGGCACATCACGAACAAATCAAATCAAATACATTGCCAAGGTAACCATTTCATTTCGCAATGGGTGTGATCTGTGGTAGACGAAAATACTACTGTATTTCACGCCACAGGTAACCCTAGCTCAGCACGTGCGATCATGTTCACCGTGTTTGTTGCGACATGACGGGTCGATCGCTATCAGCCACATGGTCATGTTCCACAATGCTAGGACCTTACAGCGCATCTCCCTGATGCCACCACCAATGGGACTTGCACTCAATAACGCTTCGAGTACTTGACGATGGATTCTGACGCTACGGTTTAGACATCTACTGACGCTGCGGGTACAGCGTCCTCGTTCGCTCACTAATGTTGCAACCGTACAACGATGGCTCCCGTCACTGGCATTGCGATGGTGTTCCACAACGCTTCCGTCAGGTGGCGTGCGATCACGGAGACATCAGCGTGCGACGTGTGATCCAATCGATTCAGTCCCAGGGCTCGCTCTCATCGACGCCGAGTCAGAAGACGCTTCTTGGCACTGCCGACCTTTTGACACACCATCAGTGACGATGCATCCGCATCATGTTGGCTAACTGACCGTGCGAACGTTAAGCGTACGCCCTGCGACGATTCGCTTGTAGGATGTCAGCGAATTGCTGGTGCAGCCACGTGATTTCCTCTCACTGCCAATATGACTGTATGACATGCGTTCACTGAAGCTGACATTATATGACTGTGCCAATGATCCTGCAGCCGCAAACCGCGTGACAGCAGTCGCGGACACCGTATAGCGCATACGGGCTGCACACCTGCCGGGCACGGTTCAGCTGTATAAGTTAGGTCGCAATGTCAAGAAGACACAATACGCAGCATTATTCAGTTTGACACGAGGGATTGTGAAAATAAATATACAATAGGATAGCGGATATGGACATAATATCGAACATATAGACATCAACATTCTTCCATGTCAACTACATCCCCATTTGGATAGCACAGCATGGATGCTGATTGCATAGCTTGCCGAAAGTCGGAAGAAAAACTTTTTTTTTGGAAAGGGAGATGAACGTATGAAACACTATAATTATCCTGCCCATGAGTATGTAGAAGATAGGTGACCTTAGTTGACATCATACAGCATTTCGGATTATGCTAACACACACAAAGACGAATCACAGGAAAACACTGGTCTCTGAGGGTGATCTAAGTGAAGAATAGTTTGTGGATTTAACAAAATAGGCGAATAAACAATAAGCCGTAAATCACATACACATGCACACACATGCATACACACACATACATACATATATATAAGCATGCATATGTATATATACAAGCATGTGTGAGTGTGCATGTGTATGTAATTTAGGGCTTATTTGTGTGTTTGCCTACTTCTTTCAATGCACAAACTATTCTGCTTCACTTAGATCATCCTCAAAGAGACCACAGTGTTGCTCTGTGACTCGTCTTTGTGTGTCTTAGCATAACCCCAAATGCCATATGATATCAACTAAGGTCACCTGTCTACTTCATACCTACGGGTATACACATGCATGCATGTATGTATGCTTGTATATATGCGGGTATGCACATATGTATGCATTTTTAAATTTTGCTTGCATACACAGAGACGAATCACAGTGCATCACTGTAGTTGAAAAAGAATGGATTAAGCAAACCCATGGATAGGTGGTGCCATTCTCATGAGCATCGGCACTTCTCTGGAAGGCTTCAGTGCACCCCCTCCTCAGTCAACTGATTTCAGCCAAAAGATACCAAAAGGCACCCTACCCTCACACAAATTTATGGATCAACCTCTGTAGAAAGCCAAGGCATCAGCAACAGCCTGAGACTGGACCAACAGTCATGGGCACATAAGAATAACCTTGGGTTCCTTTACGACACATTCAGCTGGTAGGTCATATAGCATCACCGACTTGTCACTGTGCATTACAAGATCCAATCTAAACGCTTTACAACCGATCTTCATAGTCATGGGCTAGGCCTGACATTGTCTGCTGATCAATCCTCTCATTTTTCACTGGCATCTGATGTTGGTTTTTGTCTTAATATCTTTCTTATTCCATTCTCTCAAATTGCCCACATTCATCCCATTGACACTTTGTATGTGTTGGATGCGGTTATTATGCGTGACCACCAGGTATGTAGTGTTATATGTTGTTGGGGGAAATGAGTTATATAATGACTTACAATTGCCACAATGTTGGCGTCAGCATGCCCCAAATCTATTCGGACCAGCTGATTTCCTTCATGTATTCTGACCCCCCTCACCCCAATAGTACTGCCGATGTGAAATAGTTGGAAGAATTGTGGGTTTGATGATATGAGCACGACTTTTTATGCCTGAGCACTAAAGTACATATCACAAATGTACTCGTGGTAAATATACGTGAGAGGAAATGTACTTAATAGCAAATGTACATACAGTATATACACCTAAGCAAAGTGTTTAAACGCAGACACCTATGCTCAAATGTAGGTACATTTACTGTTGCATCTTTTACGTTTACGTACTGTTGCGCTTATGTACGTTTGTCCATGCATATATTTGCGCTTTAATACTTTTGCCCGGGCAAAATTACGCTTACGTGCAATTGCACATACGTACGTTTTCACTTACATAAATTTGTACACATGCAATTTTGCACTTTCGCACTTTTGCGCTCATATGCATTTGCGCAAATCAGACTTGCGCTTACGTACATTTGCGCATACGTACCTTTGTGAATACGTACATTTGCGCTTACGCACATTTCCACATACATACATTCTCCATGAGTGCATTTATGCTCACATACATTTGTCATGCATACATTTGTGCTTACATACAAGTGCCATACATACATCTGCGCTTATGTACACTTGCATACGTATATTTGCGTATGTACATCCGCCATGCGTACCTAGATACGTGCTAGGCTACTAAACCTATATTAATGACGACCTAACCCACCATCCTTTTTGTCCTAAGGTAAATTAATTCTTGATGCAATTATAACCCATGGACACAACTATACATACTGTAACCCAAAATGTAGTTACAATTTGGAAACAAAAACATCAAATTAATTCAAATTACATTAGAAAACAACAGAATATATCTGACAAAATCAGCTACCTTGTACTTATGTATTGAAACATATTTAGATAGGTCTCGATATACATGTCTTATAACTACTGTACTTTGAAGCCTAAATAGCAACTTAGGTACCACATTCATAAACATTGCATTATAAAAATACATTTTAAGAAACCATAAGTTACCAGTAACTACAGAAGTACCACCTTTTCAAGGTATCATTCAGACATAATAATATTAGTCTTAAAAAACAGGTCAGGCTAGGTTATGTTGGTGTTTTTAACTTTACAATTGTTCAGAAAAAAGGCAATGAAAATTCCCAATTGAAAAAAAAATTGTGTTTCTTGGGGATTTGAGGAGCAATGTTGATCATGTATCAGTAATTTGCATTCTAGCATGGAAGGTTAGGCCAGGTTAGATTAGGTCATCATACATTTTTTCTTGGGTGGTGGATTTGAGTTTAGGGGCGCGTCGACATCTAGGGTCATTTTGCGCCCATTAATACATTTTTTCTTCATTTTGAGCATTACTTCTTATGGTATAGTGCCCAACTCCATACCCCTTTTTGGGCAATATTTTGCACCTGAACTAAAAAGTATGCATTTGCAGAGGAAATGAGTGGTTCCTTCATATTACACACACTTATAAACTAGCATGGCAATACGAAATTTGAGAAAAAGAAAAAATTTCCGTAGACTGCAAATATGCATTTATTCCAGTGAGCTTCATGCAGTGAGCTTCATGGAACGGCCTGAGGAGGCCGAAGTGCCTATATTAACAAAAATGCTGCATGCCAAATGCTTTCCATTTCTTCACATCTGTTTGGGTCAAGACCCACCACACTAGGAAAATCCTGGCTACTCCACTGGTTCCACTCATGGTCAGGTGCAGCTCAGGTGAGCTTGACTGATATTTAACTGATCACTGGGATAAAACAAAGACTTCAGCTTCATTAGAACCAGGAAAATCCTTGCTGCTCTACCGGTTCCACTCATGGTCAGGTGCAGCTCAGGTGAGCTTGACTGTGATAGAACTGATTACTGGGACAAAACAGACTTGGGTTTCGTTAGAACTGGATTGCCATTTTTTTCCAATCAGCTGCCAATGCATAAGAACAAAAAAGTGAACAATGAATGGCACTGCCGGGCAGTGAATCATGATAAACAGCAAAGCTTTCTCTCATAACTCACAGCAGTATGCTTTCCATTCACTTTTGGATTCAGTACAAGGCTAACCATGCACACAAAATTCACACTTCAACAACCACTCAGATCATATACCTACCTATTCAGTTAATCAACCACATGATACATCAGAGGCAACTCATGCCATCGTCGGGTTTTGAGCAATGCAAAGGTCCAGTCAATGTCCTGTGTGTGAGGCATGTCACTGTTAACAATGTGTTGAAAGTTGCTAATTGTTTTGACAGAGCAAAAATGTTGCATTGATTGGTTCACAGACATTTCAGAACAGAAACACCAATGAAGCCAATTCTGATTTGTGCACTGTGCAACTCCATAGAGCATCTTTGGGAACTGTCAAATTTCCGCACTATGTGGTGACTCAAAAGCATGTTTCTGGAGATGCTTCAGTTGGAGTCTGAGTAACCAGAGAATATTTCAATTTGTGAGCATGCATGCCATCTTGCAATACCTTAGCACACAGACATTTGCCTCTTTTATGGCTGAGCTTGAGTGAAGTATGTGAGACTGGTCTTGCTGCTGGCTGCTATGAAAAGTGGTGCCTGATTGTGAGTCATAAATATAGTAGTATATATAACATACACATATACATATATAAACACCAGATAGATATATATATATATATATGTATATATATATATATATATATATATATATATATATATATATATATATATATATATATATATATATATATATATATACATATATGCATATATATATATATATATATATATATATATATATATATATATATATATATATATATATATATATATATATATATATATATATATATATATATATATATATGCATATAATTATCCCCTTAACCCCATTTAAACTAATGTGTTTTCTTGCATAGATAGGTAGGATAGGTTAGGGAAAGATATGATACATATTTTCATTATTTTTAACATTACTTCTTGTGATGCATAACAACCATATACCTCTTCAGTCAGTGTGTTCTACATAGTGCATTCTGGTAGACACTGTCTAGATGAATTGGTGTATTTGGTTCTGGAGTTTTCCTTCTGTACAGGTGGTGTGGGGTTTAAATCTCCGGCTTCAGTTTTAATTCGGTTTTAACGTGATCAGTCATTGATGGTCATTGATGGCCAGGGCTGTTGGTTAATGCTGCACTTGCAGAATATTTTACACTAGCATATATGTTGTCTGATCTGCTAATGTTTGTATATGGAAGTGAGGAGGGGAAATACTCAGTTAAATCATGGTCATGGAATGAATGTCCATCTTGACCTCTAGAGCAAGCCAAGATTGATTACAGGCAAGCCAACAGGAGTGGATCCATGAATTGTCATGGTATATTTGTCTGGAGGGGGCTATTTCTTTGGAGGGACACCACTACAAGGGCACATGCAGGGAGCCTCTGGCAGGACAATTTGAGTGTTGAGGGTTCACTCAGCCTACCTGCAATGGACCCTTTTCTACATGTATAGTAGAGCACATACAGTCTACAGGCAGAGCATGCAGTGACCATACACTGAATTTTGTTATAACTGTTCTGGCCAGACTACTTTATTATTATCTTATGCAATTGATATCACCTAATTCCATGCCCCCTTTTGGGCAGTATCTTGGCTCCCAGTTTAACAGGATACATTTGCATAGGAAATGAGTGACACATCATGCACAGCACATTAATAAACATTACATAAAAGGGACTCTCAAAAATCAGAAATCACCTTCAGCAAATTTCCCAATTATCAAGTCTTATAAGCATTGTGTGGTTTAACATTGCACAATTTTTTGGGTTCATTGCAAGTCATCATGACTTGGCAGTAGGTGCATACCTAGAAGAGGGGGTTCTGAACACTTGAGGCATTATGCAATAAATAGCTCTACTGCAACTTCTGTACAGCTGAACCAGTAATTGTAGTACAATTACTGGTTCAGCTGTACACAGTACAATACAATACAAACACACAGTACAATTATTGTACTGTGTGTACTGAACACAAAAATGAATAATCTATCCATATTCAAACAGTTCCTTTCAATGAAAATCCTCTAGATACTTGTAAAGAGAAACTTTATCATCATTTATCATTTAGGGATCATCATTTTCGGTAGTGGTGTGCCATATTTTGGACACCAAAATGTTGTTGTGCAAGATTACCTCACTGTAGCTGTTGTGGTGCAAGCTAGTTGGTTGGTTATTGGCTTTTACGACACGTCGACCATTGAGTCATGCAGCGTCGCCAATCTCTCACGCCGATTGGTCGCGGGCGAAGAGTAGCGAGAGGTGAGACTCGAACCCACAACCTTTCGATTGTGAGACGAGCAACTTACCCCTAGGCTACTCGTCCCCTTGTGGTGCAAGCTATTAGTAGCCACGAAAAATGCTGGTGTAATTGCACAAACTGCAAAATGAACATCACTTTCTTATGGTTTCCTTAAGCACTGCTCCTGGAAGATTAGGTGCAGTGAAGCACTCTCTACCAGCATATCTAAAGTGTCGGAGCTCATCCTTGTAGAATGGATGGAGCCATTTTTCCATACAAATGATGCTCAGTTTGGCTTGAAAGCCAGACACTCCACCACCCAGGCTACATATGTTCTCAAGGAAACAATTCACCACTATGCCAGGCAGGATAGCCCAGTCTATGCCTGCTTCTTAAATGCCAGCAAAGCATTTGACAGTTTGTCAGCAAAGCTTTTTCAAATACTAGCTGACAGGTGTCCTGACAGCATACCTCAGACTTCCAATTACATGGTATCGTTCCTAACCGACGGGAGTGAGGTGGGCTGACAGTAGATCAGAATCATTTTCTATTCAGAATGGTGCAGACAAGGGGGAAATATCTCACCTCTGCTGTTTAATGTGTGCATAGATAAGCCTTTATATGATTTGGAGAAGACTGGTGTGGGTTGTCATGTTGGACTGCATGCTGTAAATGTTCTGGCATATGCTGATGACATTGTTCTGCTGGCCCCCACTAGGGCAGGACTTCAGGTGCTAGTTAGGTCATGCAAGACCTTTGTGGCCTCAATGCATGTGAAACTTAATGTTGAAAAGACTGTCTGTATGATGTTTTGCCCTCAAAGACCATACTCGTCATCACATCTGATGTGTAGCCAAGGGCCACAAGTACTCCTCTTTGGAAAACTGCTTACCTGGGTCCAGAAGTTCAGATATCTGGGCACAAAATTGAATGCAACATGAGTGATTGTACAGATATGCAGAGGACCAGACATGCATTGTATTACCAGGTAAACATGCTCTGTGCTGTTAGGATATGCAGACAAGCTCATGCTAGTTAGGCTGTTTAAGATACACTGTCCCCTCTATGGGTGTGAATTGTGGAACACTGTGGATGTGAAGCAAGCTTTCCACGAAGTCTGTATAGCCTATCACTCTTGTTTGAGAAGACTAGTCAAGGTTCCTAGGTACTGTCGCATTCATGAAGTGTGTCGAAAGCAGAGTGGGAATTAAGGCACTTCTTTAGTGATTTCATTTCTTAAATCATTTTTTTGCACTCCAGGTTCATACTTGATAGAATGGACTCCACACATACTCTGACACAAACATACAGAAGGAAGAAAAATACCACTAAAAAACGAATACAAGATTAAAGAAAACATCCACCAAACATGTTATTCTACTTACGATTACCAAATAAAATAGCCACTTTTGTACCAGCAAGCACACAGATAACATCCAAACACACACCACATCAAACCACAATCAACAGAAATGCCAGCAACATGCCAAACCTTGCACATGCTCACTGAACAGTGCCCTCCAGACTACAAATTTGGCGATGCGTCTCCAGAAACCTAGATTCCAACCACCGTATAGTGGGAAAAATTGTTGACTGATCTTTTGCTTTGCGCTCAGCTATCACATCCGACTGGCATGTGCGGTACTGGTGCGATAGTGGCATTGGGTCTGTATCACATAGGCTGCATATGTAGGTAGGTGTGTGCTAGACATAAAGACACAGACATAAAAGATTAGTGCAACTATGAGCCACAAGGGCCTTCTTGGGTGCACTCTGTACGCTGAACCAGTTGCCCACCAAATCTGTCAATCAGCTCTCCCTGTAATACTGAAAAGCAAGCCATCTATTCTTATAATGATTGTCTATGCTGTTTTTAAAGATGTTCAATGTGCTGCTACTGACAATGGTTTTTGGCACCTGGTTCCAGTGTTCTACTACCCTGTTAGTGAAGAAAGTCTGCCTTAACATTGTTCTGCTGTGGTTAGCTTTAATTTTGAATTCATGACCTCTAATTGCATCATTTCTGTTCAATTCAAACATTTCCCCAAGATATCCCCTCTCCAGACCATGGACAAATTTAAAGACCTCAACAGGATCTCCTCTCAGCCTTCTATATCTAAGTGAAAACATTCAATTTCTTCAATCTTTCCTCATATGGCAGGTTGCTTATGACACTAACCATTTTTGTAGCACTCTTTTGTACTCTCTCTAAAAGCCAACAATCTTTTTTGTAGCTGGGAGACCAAGCTTGGATGCAGTATTCCAAATGTGGCCTGACATATGCACAGTAAAGCTTCCTGATGACTTCCTCACTTCTGTATGATACATTCATATTTATTGCCCCGAACATGCTCTGAGCATGCTCTGAGCTGAGGGTGGAGTATGAATTATTTGTTTGTTTTTCATTTAGCTAGCCTTGCACTGGAGCAACAGTGAAAGAAAAGCACATTGCTCCTGTGAGTTATGAGAGATGAAGCTGAGCTGACCATCAGAACTGCCTGTCTCGTGGTGCCATCCATTGTTCACTTCTTTGTTTCTATGTATTGATGTGACCGAAAATGACAATGTGTATTACTTATGAATATTATTACATAGGTAAGTCTACTGACTAGGTACATATGATTTTCCTTCAGTTACTGGTAAATAAATTCCATGCATCAAAAATAATATGTCAATGAAAACATACTTGAAAATGTCCTAAGGAAATCTGTTTGTACTCTGACTCAAAACCTGGAAAGTAAGTTTCCCAATCTGGTTGAAAGTTTGGAATGCTGCTGAGAAACCAGACGAGGGGAGCGTCGCCGTCGCCGTGACAACGCCCACCAAGAACACACGCCGGAGCAGGCGCGGCGCCAGGGGTGGCAGATCGCTTTCCTATCACTTCTACAAACCACTCGTTTATAGCTAGTGTTGCAAGCACGGTGTTTGTAGTGCAGAGAGTGATATGGGTATTGTATTATGTTGGTGTACGAATGTTGTTGCGCATCTGCTCCCACTACTGACCACAAATCTATCCTTTCTTTGTAAATATCTGTGACCCAGACTGTCCGTAATAGCCACTGCACGTGGAGGGCATGTATTGTTAAATAAATAAATAAATAAAAGTAGACAGCTTTTATTTGTGCATAGCCTCATGGGCGGTAGCCATTATAAAAGCACAGTGTAAGAGTGAGGTAGCTTGGTTGAGTATTATTGCACAAAATCATGCTCAAATTAGGTATATGAACTTGTATCTATGGATTCATTGGTGGCCAGTAAAGCTAACATCAAACAAACATTTAGGTCACAGCTGGAACTAATCGTACTGGAAAGAACTGATCAGGCTCATGTGCATGACACAGGGTAGAACAGAGCAGGTGTGGCACAGTGCTTGCTGTCTCAGTTTGGTTGTGTTGCTGGTCTGTATGCATGAAGGCATTGTGTATTGTATGGTAGCCCAGATATGTACTGAGAAAGGTGCAAAATAAAGGTCATTATTATTATCATTATTATTATTATTGCTAGCCCATACACAAAGAATAGGTAGAGCTGTGTGATCAGGCCTTAATATTTGGACTGTAAACAGGTCCATCATTTATGAATATCACCATATCTTTGTTATATATGCACTGAACATAATGTGGGAGATACTCAAAGGGATTAGACTCAAATAAGGCGTCCAGTAAACTGAACATGTTCAGATACCTACCTTTTCCATAACCAATGCAAGCAGGTAGGTGGGCATCTATATCTTTTTGGCCTTGTGAAATACCAGCCAGGTCTGTGATACATTTGCACTCCAATTTGATGTAGGTCACAACCTACCTACGTACTTGAATTTAAGAACTAAGCCCTACCTATTTAAGCTCGTTGATCATTACCACAAATACATACTCACCGTACTCACTTGTCTGTGACAGAACCTCATGAAAGGGCTGAGCACCAACCCTGCAAGAACTTGATCATGATGCAACTGCAGGAACGCTTCCAGGTGTCCAATTACCAACGGCTTTTCCTTTGGCAAAAAGTACAGGAATTGTGGTGATTTCTTAGCTCACAACAAATGGCAACAATTTTGAAGCCATTTGTTGTCGTATATGTGCTGCCGTCTGCCGGCACGCATGTAAGCTCTGGTGCTGCTGAGCATTTACGGTGTCATCTAGCGGTCGAATGCCAGAACTATTTTTGGAACTTATTAAACCGGGTACTTATGACTTTTGGTACTTGTGAATCCACCCTGTCTGGGGTATTTTGGAAGTTATCTTTTGTAACTTTTGGAACTTATGAAACCAAATCTGGTATATTTTGGAACTTATGACTCTTGGTACGTGTGACACTTGGTACTTATGAAGGCGTCCCGTGTTTTATCCAAGGCGATATATACGTGTTTTATCCAAGGCCCTTTACAGGTTTTATCCAGTTTCTAGTACTCTTCCGCGGCGGTCCAGGACCGAAGGCGTGTAATATTATTTCAACTGCTTATTTAACTCCAACCACCCTGTGCGATTGTAGGATGGTGTGGTGCTCTGTGACAACCTGCCGCTCAAGTGAGAAGAGCGGCGTTTCATTTTTTGGGTTCCCGAAGGATCCGTCTAGTAGGGCGAAATGGGCTCAGCGATGTGCAAGGGTGGACAGCATTGTGTTTAAAAATGCCAGGATATGTTCAAAGCATTTCACAGAAGAAGATCTTGACCCGTCATATCTGGTAAAAAGGGCTCTTATGTCAAATGTGAGGGCTGCTCTCCGGGATGGAGCTGTGCCGTCAGTGAACCTGCCCTCGTCTATGTTGTCCAGGTGAGTAAGCGTGGTCATTCCATAATGGACATTGTGTTGATAGGTGGTTTATTGTGTATTTTGTACCAACATGTATGCGGAAATTTTGAAGCCCTGGAAAGATGTTATGGTGGCCTCGACAGTTTCCCCGTTGCCATCCTTGACAAAATAGGTATTGATGTGTGGTAGGTACTGAAGTTGTGAACTGCATTCTTCCCTTTGGTGTATGCGTATTATTGTGGTTTAGGGTGGTAACAAGATGTTCTACACAGATCTGGCTTCATAAAGTAAAGAAATGGTTTGCTTATTGCATGATATTTATGCTAGGGTGTTGCGGGAAACTGAAAAGGAACTGGCATTTCCACTTAGTATAATATTTTGTAGATCAGTTTCACAATGAAATTCCAACCGATTGGAAAAGGGCAAATGTAGTTCTATTTTCAAGAAAGGAGAAAGAGGGAAAGTTGAAAACTATAGGCCAATAAGTCTCACATCCCTAGTCTGCAAGGTACTCAAATCAATTATCAAGGATAGAATAGTTAGTTATCTGGAAGGTAGCAGATTGATTCAAGATACTCAACATGGATTTAGAAAAGGATGATCGTGTCTCACAAACCTCTTGGACTTTTTGAACTTCGCCACAGAACAATTTGATCAGGGAAATCAGGTTGATGTAGCATATCTTGACTTTAGTAAGGCCTTCGACAAGGTACCCCATAAACGGTTAATGATACAGCTTCAGTCCCATGTTATTGCAGGTAGCATCTTAAAATGGATAGAGTTGTGGCTTTCAGATAGACAGCAAAGAGTGATGCTAAATGGTACAAAGTCATCATGGCAAAATGTTCTTAGTGGAGCCCCCAGGGGTCAGTACTAGGGCCATTACTGTTCATTATATTTGTAAATAACATTGAAAGTGGCCTAAGCAGTAAAGTTTTGAAATTTGCAGATGATTTGAAGGTCTTTAGGGCAATAACAGGTCAGGATGAGCATATCTCGCTGCAAAAAGACTTAGACGAACTTGTGAAGTGGTCCGAAGAATGGCAAATGAAATTTAACTTTGATAAGTGCAAAATCATGCATGTAGGTAAGCAGCATATGAAGGCTCCATACTTGATGGGTGGCCAAGTGCTATCAGTGACTCAACAGGAGAAGGATTTAGGTGTTATTCTAAACACAAAACTGGGGGCATCAGAACAGACCAAGGAAGCCAGGAAGAAGGCACTGAGAATGCTCAGGGCAATAAATAGGAATGTATCATACAGAAGTGAGGAAGTGATCAGGAAGCTTTACTGTGCATATGTCAGGCCACATTTGGAATACTGCATCCAAGCTTGGTCTCCTAGCTATGAAAAAGATTGTTGGCTTTTAGAGAGAGTACAAAAGAGGGCTACAAAAATGGTTAATGGCATAAGCAACCTGGGATATGAGGAAAGATTGAAGAAATTGAATATGTTTTCACTTAGATATAGAAGGCTGAGAGGAGATCTCATCGAGGTCTTTAAATTTGTCAATGGTCTGGAGAGGGGATACCTTGGGGAAATGTTTGAATTTAACAGAAATGATGCAATTAGAGGTCATAAATTCAAAATTCAAATGAACCACAGCAGAACAAGGTTAAGGCAAACTTTCTTCACCAACAAGGTAGTGGAACACTGGAACCAGCTGCCAGAAAACATTGTCAGTAGCAGCACATTGAACATCTTTAAAAACAGCATAGACAATCATTATAAGAATAGAGGGCTTGCTTTTCAGTATTACAGGGAGGGCTGATTGGCAGATTTGGTGGGCAACTGGTTCAGTGTACAGAGTGCAACCAAGAAGGGCCCTTGTGGCTCAGAGTTGCACTAATCTTTTATGTCTTTATGTCTTTATGTCTTTATGCTTACATCAGGTTAGTGTAGGTTTGTCATATTGGAACATATTGATTTTTTTATTGCAAGTTGTTTTTCTTCAAAAGCAGCTGAGGTCAGTTTGTATTTTGTGCATTAAGGTATTTTAAAAATACATGGGATTTCTTTCATAGTTTGTTATTTGACACCATACAGAAGATCTGACTCCCACTTTTTGTGGTTCATACTTACCTTTCGGTTGATGATAGGCTTACAATTTAGACACAATTGCAGCAAAGTGGTGTGTCACCACATGGCTAGTTCACTTAGCATGTGGGATTATGGATTGCTTGCTAACCACACCCCAGGTCAGGTTGATTGCCTAACACCTGGTCAGTTGGAGAGGTACCATGACTGCTGCCATGATGGAATCATGGTCAGAGCCAAGGGGAGGTCACCCTCTTAAGGCCAAAAAACACCTTTCAATCCTTGATGCCCTTCACTGCTGAAATTCAACCTCTCCAACCACACTACCAGAGTGCCCACACCCCCACCCTCCACTGGCTAGAATACACACCCACCTAACCCATAAGACCCCCTTCAAGGGTGGGGTGGTGCCATCCCAGCATATCTTTGGCTGCCTCTCTCCAGGCATGGCCCTGACCTCAGGGTTTGCCCCCTCCTCCCACAGCAATTTCCTTGATCCGACCAGGGATGGAACACATGCCAGTGAATGTCCCAATGCCATCAACTGCCACCAGGTTGCTGATAGATCTGGCTCTGGTTGTTGTCATAAACAGCACTTCACCATGTTGTTGGATTCATCCAGACCACATTGTGAATCACATAACATAAACCAGGGGTGAATCCATGAATTTTGATTGGGGAGAGGCACTTCTTCAGGGTTGCCTTCTTCATTTCACCTGAATGGCATGCTTGCTCTTCCCAGGGGTGGGGTGCACTCAAACTCCCAGAACAGCTGCAAATCACCAAAAAAGGGGTGCAAATCTGGTGATAAGGAAGGGGAATGTGCCCCCTGGATCTAGTTCTGGCATAAACATTGTCTATTGTTATTCTTGCTGCATGTTGCAATGAACTTATCAACTTCCTGGAGACTCATTGGGACCAATAGTGTCATTGGGGTTTATTCCAGAATATCCAGGAACTCATCACATCTCAGATGAGCTATTTGGGTCAGACCTTTAGTTTTGGATGCTCTGAGGTTGGAATATGCCCAATTTCTGCTCAGGTATGTCAGTAAATAAACGTTAGAAAGGTGATGATTAACTAACTCAGTTGGCCTGAGCGCGGCGCCGCGAGCACACGCGTCTCGGCCGCTCGCCCAACCTTTTTCCTCTCCCTCTGTGTTGCCTCTGTATGCAAGGTGTGTGAGACTGCAAGGTGTGAGTGAGAAGTGAACAGAAAGAGTGAAAAGTGTACGAGGAAAAAAAAAGAGTGAACTAGTGAACAAAACCGGCGACTTATACGCTACACGTGTGCGAAGTGACTGGACTCAGTGGACTTTTCTGCTGGTTATTCCTCTACTATTTTACACAGCAGTGACTGGACGCCGGAAAAACTGAGTGAGTGCAGAAGCGACAGCGCCTTTCTCCATAGTTACTTCCCTTCCATCGAGCATCAGCTACTGCCCGTCTTCTTTCCTACACTGCGGCTGGGAAGGAAGTTATCTCACTGACGACTTGGTGCCGCTCGGAATTCCTGTGTCTTCAACAGCAGTGATCGTCTACCTCCTATCGTCTAACTTCATCTCTACCAGGTTTCCATCTTCAGCTCTACCATACATACGGATCTGCTAACCATCGCCTTGGCCAAATGCCATGACGTCCCCCATCAGCAACGCGCACGCAGCCGAACAGAGCTGCGACGTCGAGCGTCCGCATCACTGACGTCATCAAAGCCTCGACCTTGGATGCCCCTGCCAGTCGCCACCCCTCTCAAGCGAGAAACCAGACGAGGGGAGCGTCGCCGTCGCCGTGACAACGCCCACCAAGAACGCCAGGGCAGGCGCGGCGCCAGGGATGGCATATCGCTTTCTTATCACTTCTACAAACCACTCGTTTATAGCTAGTGTTGCAAGCACGGTGTGTGTAGTGCAGAGTGATATGGGTATTGTATTATGTTGGTGTAAGAATGTTGCGCATCTGCTCCCACTACTGACCACAAATCTATCCTTTCTTTGTAAATATCTGTGACCCAGACTGTCCGTAATAGCCACTGCACGTGGAGGGCATGTATTGTTACATAAATAAATAAATAAAACTAAATTAAACATAATTAAGAATATTAAGTAGTATAGGTAAAGCTAAATAAGAAGTGCAAAAAAAAAACACAGTTTAAAAATCAGACCTGATGAGATTTGAATTGACCATCTCTGTATCATGTGAGTCTGAGCTAACCCATTGCACCACATGGCTGGAAGCAGATGTCCTCCAAAGTTTGGGATGGGGTTTGGGTAGTGTGCAAGAAAACTGACCCTGTATAACATGATAGCTTGGATTGCTTGACCAAAGTGATATACGTATTGGTGAAGGATTATGAAGGATCCTTCTTTTGGTGCCATAATCATGTTTCATGCCACAATCATCATGCCTGGCAGAATGTGATGTGGTTTAAAAAAAAATATCAGCAGTTCCACATACAGCAAAGGAATCTGGCTATATCCAACTAGTGACATCACTATCAATCAGTCGGAATTAATAAAATCACCCAGTGACTTTGCCTGATTATATTGCCTTGTCCTGAATTATAAGTTGAGGGCAGATCTGTTGGATCCAGAGATTATCAGGGAGATGGGGGTTGGGGAGCATTTGCCTGGATTGACACCTTTTGGTATGAAGTTTTGTTGGGTGGAGGGAGAGGATGGGTGCACTTGAGCATGTTGAAACTGTGACTGTCTCAAATGAACATCTCATGCTTGATGCACCCTAAAGCCAAAATAACTAACTCAAAAGAGCATCTTGTCCTTGAAAAGGAGCATTTTGGGCATACAAAAATTAGTTGAGCTGTGGTGCACTCAAGCCTTCTTGCTGTGGGACACCTTCCCAGACTCTAGATCTAGCAATGTTTATGTTTGTACAGATCAAATGCATGCTATGAAATTGGGTGAAACCTAACAGAAATAAACATGCAAGCAACTGCCTGAAGTTTATGTGGGATAGCATGCATCTGCATTGTTTGATTTTTGTGTTTTTATTAAAGATATGTAAATTGTTCTGATGTTCTTTTCATAGACTGGTTGCTTAGATATAAGTATTTTAACTTGAAGTGCTTATGTCTTAGGAAGCATCTCTCAAAGAAATTAGCATCAAATTTGCTGAAATTGCATAAGAAGACACCAGAAAAACACAATTGTGATAAAAATAGCCCAATGGCTGCCTATGTATATTTACCACTGTACATGCACCCTATTATTGTTGATGTAAAGAAGGAAGCTAAATGTGTCCATTACTCACATGTTAGGTCATCATAGCCTCTTTATACTGAGTTTGATACATATGTTTAAATTGCCAAGGTCAGGAAGCAGCAATCATGCTCAAATCAAAAACGAAACTATATAGTGTCATATATTCCCCAAGACTTGATACTTTTCCTCAGTAAAGTTTAGCATGTGTTCCTATGCCAATAAGAATGCTATTTTTAAATGTATGCACAAGCTGGTTAATGTATGTGCTGTCCAGCCTACATTGTCTTCATCTATATGATAGTAATACTGGTCAATATGTAAATGCACCTGCTTTACATATTTTCACATGATACAATTATTTCTGTATTATGTAAGAATGTGGCTCATAAATGCATGATTTAATTCAGTAAATCTGACCCAAATCATTTATTTATTGTACTTTTCACTGTAACCTAGTGCAACTATAACTTAGGACATAAAGACATAACCAGATGAAAGTTTAGTGCAACTATGAGCCACAAAGACTTGGTCGCACTCTGTACACTCAACCAGTTGCCCACCAAATCTGTCAGTCAGCCCTCCCTGGCATACTGAAAAGCAAGTAATAATTGTAATAATTGCCTATGCTGTTTTTAAAGATGTTCAATGTGCTGCTACTGACAATGTTTTCTGGCAGCTGGTTCCAGTGTTCTAATACCCTGTTGGTGAAGGAAGTCTGTCTTAACCTTGTTCTACTGTGGTTAACTTTAATTTTGTATTGATGACCTCTAATTGCATCATTTCTGTTAAATTCTAACATTTCCCCAAGATGTCCCCTCTCCTGGCCATGGGATCTCCTCTCAGCCTTCTCTATCTAAGTGAAAACATATTCAATATAGCCCTCTGTTGTACTCTCTATAAAAGCCACCAAACTTTTTCATAGCTAGGAGACCAAGTTTGGATGCAGTATTCCAAATGTGGCATGATATATGCACAGTAAAGCTTCCTGATGACTTACTCACTTCTGTATGATACATTCCTATTTATTGCCCCAAGCATTCTCAGTGCCTTCTTCCTGGCTTCCTTGGTCTGTTCTGATGCCCCCAATTTTGTGTTTAGAATAACACCTAAATCCTTCTCCTGTTGAGTTACTGATAGCACTTGGCCACCCATCAAGTATGTAGCCTTCATATGCTGCTTACCTACATGCATGATTTTGCACTGATCAAAATTAAATTTCATTTGCCATTCTTTGGACCACTTCACAAGTTCGTCTAAGTCTTTCCACAGCGAGATATGCTCATTTTGACCTGTTATTGCCCTAAAGACTTTTCAACCATCTGCAAATTTCAAAACCTTACTGCTTAGGCTACTTTGAATGTTGTTTACAGATATAATGAACAATAGTGGCCACCGTACTGACCCCTGGGGGACTCCACTAAGAACATTTTGCCATGATTACTTTGTACCATTTAGCATCGATCTTTGTTGTCTATTTGGAAGCCACAACTCTATCCATTTTAAGATGCTACCTGTAATACCATGGGCCTGAAGCTGTATCATGTTTGAATTGAAGAGAAATGATGCAATTAGAGGTCATAAATTCAAAATTAAAGTTAACCACAGCAGAACAAGGTTAAGGCAGACTTCCTTCACCAACAGGGTATTAGAACACTGGAACCAGCTGCCAGAAAACATTGTCAGTAGCAGCACATTGAACATCTTTAAAAACAGCATAGACAATCATTATAAGGATAGAGGGCTTGCTTTTCAGTATTACTGGGAGGGCTGATTGACAGTTTTGGTGGGCAACTGGTTCAGTGTACAGAGTGCAACCAAGAAGGGCCCTTGTGGCTCATAGTTGCACTAATCTTTTATGTCTTTATGCCTTTATGTCATTAACCATGTATGGGGTACCTTGTCAAAGGCCTTGCTAAAGTCAAGATATGCTACAGATTTCCCTGATCAAATTGTTCTGTGGCGAAGTTAAAAACTACAAGAGAATTGTGAGGCATGATCACCCTTTCCTAAACCCATGTTGAGTATCTTGAATCCATCTGTTTCTTTCCAGATAACTAACTATTCTATCCCTGAATCTTACTGGCCTATTTTAGTTTTGAACTTTCTCTCTTTCTCCTTTCTTGAAAATTGGAACTACATTTGCCACTTTTCCAATCTGTTGGAATTCCATTGTGTGAAACAGATCTACAAAATATTATACTAAGTGGAAATGCCAGTTCCTTTTCAGCTTCCTGCAATACTCTAGCATAAATTTCACCAGGTCCTGCTGCCTTGTTTGGCTTTATTTTCTGATATGATTGAAAACAACATCACTATCAATGAAATCAACGTCATTTATTCGATCACATATCACTGAACTATGGTGTACGGTCGGCAGATTGGTCATATCTTCCAGTGTAAACACTGATTTAAACTGCTTGCTCAGCTCCTCAACCATCTTAGTATCCTCACCCAATATAGTCCCATTTACTTCCAGTGGACCAATTGTGGTAGAAACTTTATTCAACTTGTAGAAAGAAAAAGAAACTTTGCTGTCCCCATTACAGTTCCTAGCTAAATCCAGTTATTTTGCTCGCTTTGCTGCTCTCGTTGTATTGCTTCACAGTGTCCCTAGCTTTTCAATACGCTTTTAGATTTATAATATTTGAAGCTTCCTTAAGCACTCTAAATGCAGCTTTCTTAGCCTTAATTGCTTTTATCAAGTCTGGTGTAAGCCATGCTGGCTTTCCTATCCTTCTTTTGCGTCTTTGCTTTTGGGGGACATGTCTAATCTGAATTTCCTTCATGTAAGATTTGAACTTTTCCCACATGTCACAGGCATTTAAATTGGAGAATTCTTCTTCCCATCTTATGGCGCTTAAAGCTGCTCTCATACAGTCAAAGTCTGCTCTGTTCAACTTTGGAACATTTACCAAAGTATCCTTAATAGTTTCCACTACATGTGCCTTGAATCTAACTACGTTATGGTCACTTCTTCCCATAGTTTCTCCTACAGTCAAGTCTTGAACCAAGTCACTTAAATCTGAGAATACAAGGTCCAAGAATGAGCCCTGCCTGGTAGGTTTCATTACAAATTGGTGTAAGAACAGGTCCTCTTCAAGGCATTTCCTAAAAAATGTCCATGATGGGGACCCAACGCGAACATTTTCATATCCTTTTAAATTAAAGTCACCAAGAATAGGGCACTTCCTCCGAAAGTTTCTACTGATTTCCGCACAAATCACCTTATCAAGCTCCAGTTGCTGAGAACGTGGCAGGGTTCCTTATCAGTAGAAAGCACCAATCCTCAGTATATTGCTGTTGCCTTTTCCGATAGCGACATCAAGCCAAATGGACTCAACAGACACATTCTTATCCCCACCTGCTACTTTTTGAGAACTGAATAAGCTATTCACATAGAACATTACACCACCCCCTTTCACTGCTGGATACCTATTGCATGAAAACACATTATTTCCCTGGATCTCATAGTCCTGCAAGTTATCTCCAAAATGCCCCTTACTGACCCATGCCTCCATAATGTAAACAAAATCTGGTTTCTCCTCAGCAACGTAACACTTGAACTCATCAAATTTGGATCGGATACTATGAGCATTAAGCATCATACACTAGCATATGCTCTATAACCACCTTTGGCTTTTTCATGCTGAGTTCTTTTATCACTGGATTAACTACCACTCTGCCTCCTTGAACTACTACTGTCCCTATTTGCTGACTGAGGTTCTATTCCCTTGGCTGCCACTATTGGAATATCCCTGAGATGGCAATGCAATTTCATCCCTCCCCACCCCATTTCCTAGTTTCCCTGAAGGGCATGCTCATACACTATGTCTAACACGTGAACCCACTTCTCGGAGAAGTCCAGGCCATCCCTCTGATAGAGGTCCCAGGAGCCATAAAACCTGCATCACTGATCAACAAATGTGAAACCTAATTCATGGCAGAGCTTACCTGCCCTGGGATTGGCTGCCAGTGCCCTAGAGCTCCACCCAGTGGAGGCTCCAGCCCTAGGCAAAATTGCAATTACAAAGACTCCTATTGCTATCCTTCAGGGTGGCCAGAAGGGCCCTATAATCCTGCAGCGGCTCCTCACTCTTAGCAGGACCTATGTTATTCACCCCTACCTGTACTATAACTGTACTAAACTGGTGATCACTGGTGGCCTGTGACACCACTGCACTGTGTTACAATAGCTGTCCACGAGCGGCCGAAACTTAATTTTTTAACTTATCAGAAAGGATTTCGTTTCGATGCATCTTCCTTGATAATTGATCCCGCCATCTGAAATTACACACCAAACCCATCTCAGGCATTCCTTGATCCCACGTGCATAAAGTTGAAAGTTTTTTGGGAGCCGAGAAACACCGCTGTTTTCCCACAAAATATCTGAATAGCTTGTGGCATGTTTTATGGTAATATATGGAAATAAACTGGGATATGGTGGTATGAAAATGATCACCAGCATATTTACAATTTATTAATAACCCTAAAATGTGCCTCAATTTCCAAACAATTGGACATAACAAGCTTTGTGTAAACATATGAAAAGAACCCATTTTTTTTCAAGAACAATGTTTACCAAGTCCAACAAAAAAAACGCACACGCCGCCCCCATTTGTCACTATGTCCTAGATGTTGCCATCAGTATTTCTAATCAGATACTGAAATAATTAGGTCTGCATCACCTCGCCGAAAAAAGTTATGGTGTTTAAGGAAGTGTCTCTGCATAAGGAAGTGTAGGCGGCCCGGGGAGCTCCGCGCCCGCCGCGACGACACGCTGCGCCGGCGCGGTCGCTGGATACAGCCCGCCCCGGACCGTTCCTGGCAAAATGGTTGAAATAACAGCCGCGGGATAAACAAGGGGAGGAACCCATGATCTCAAACAAAGGAACCTGGGGTGTCACTTCAGTAAAGGGGTCAGTGTTAGTCGGTTACCAGCTGGTGAAGGTGCTACCGCGACTGTCCGAGATAAGTATTTGGTGTGTTGATCTGCCCGCATTCGCGTTGCGATGGAAGTGCGTATTAGCAAGATAGTTTTTTTTCCGACGCCATAGTGAAAGGAGGCCTGTTGGCAAGGAATGCCAAAAATTGCAGTGAACGCGCTATTGAATTTGGAGTAAGCCTAGCGAAGGTCCACTGCAGTATAGACATTTCTGCTGTGTGTGAAAAGGAGCTGCGGGAGAGGTTGTCAAACTTTTATAAGAACGCACAGCGGAAATGGGCCAGATATGGACGCCATAAGAGTAGAGTGTTGGCTAGAAATGCATCGTTTTTCAGCGGCGACATTGTGGTCTCGTTAATGGGAGTTGACGCACCCGATGGCAAAGATGACGCACGGCATTCTCGGAGTTCAGGGGGACGCCCGGTAACAGCATATGCTCAACTAAGCGAGAGAAGCAAGCGGAGGGCATCAAAAGTGCTATCTAAGGAGCATGACACACTGAAGCTTGTCAAAGCGGCTAAGCAAAGTGCAGATGTGGAAAGAACGGCTGATCTCGCCTGCGTTCTAAAAGAAACAATGGAATCTCCTAACCGACCACACAAAATGCGTCGTGTGCTGAGAGACGCTGGTAGCCGTCCGCCTACAAAGTGTACATCACCGAAGAAAGCGCTATCGATGATGGTGTCTGCTGACCTCAGTGTCAAAGGCTATATAACAGTACGCCACGTGACCAATGACAGTGCAAGGTATCATGTCCTACCGAACTACCAAGAAGTGCTACATGCAAAGAAAGAGTGCTATCCAGACAGGGAAATAATACACGAGATGTCTGCTGAAATCCCCCTCCAGTCCATTTTCGACCATACAGTCCAGCGTTTGATGCAAGCCCATGACGTGAAACCTGCTGACCATCAACAGTCATCAGCCAGCACCGGTGAGCTCATTGTGAATTGGGGCTTTGACGGAGCCACAAGACAGAGTGTATATAAACAGGGGATGTCAGAAGAAGGCGAAGCTTCAAAGGAGAACCTATTCGCAACCACAATGGTTCCACTGCAACTGAAAATAAACGGCAGTGTTGTTTGGGCCAACCCAACACCATCTTCATCTCGCTGGTGCCGTCCCATCCGGCTCCAATACCTCCGGGAGGCAGCAGAAGTAGCTCGACAAGAACGAGCTTACATAGAGAGTCAAGTTAAGAACCTGCACCCCAATGACGTTGAAACATCCGCTGGCATGATTAGCGTAGAACACAAGCTCAAGCTCACCATGATAGATGGAAAGGTGGCTTGTGCTCTCACCAACACCAAATCAGCCAGCACCTGCACCGTCTGGGGCGCCACCCCCAAAATCATGAACAATCTAGAGGAAGCCCAGAAGCGGATGCCGGAGGAGGATGACTATCAGTTGGGACTCTCTCCGCTCCACGCTTGCATCCGCTGTTTCGAGTGCCTTCTCCATGTGTCATACAGGTTGGAAATAAAACGCTGGACCGTCACTGAGCCGTTCAAGCCTGCCGTTCTTGAGCGGGAACGGCTGATCCAGCGCCGATTCCGGGAGCGTCTGGGTCTGGTAGTGGATCAGCCGCGAGCTGGAGGCTCGGGAACCAGCAATGACGGTAACACGTCACGCCGCGCGTTCCAAAGTCCAGAAGTGTTTGCTGAAATCACAGGCATCCAAGTTCACCTGATCGAGCGATTCGCCATCATCCTGGCAGCAGTAAACACGTGTAATCAAGCAGTCGATCCCGACAAGTTTGACAAGTTCGCGCTGGAGACCGCAAAACTCTTCGTGGATCTCTACGGCTGGTTCTACCTTCCAGCTTCAGTGCACAAGCTGCTGACGCACGGTTGAGAGTGTGTTCGATCGCTCATTCTGCCCATCGGTGTGTTCAGCGAGGAAGCACAAGATAGAAGGGACAAGGATACAAAATATGGACGGGAGCACCACGCCCGAAAAAAAACAAATCGGCAGGCCACCATACAGGACCAGCTGCACTACCTTCCGGTGACCAGTGATCCCGTGGTCACCAGAATCATCACAGAGGATATCGAGCGGCCCAGAAAACTGAGACGATCTGATTCGCGAGTTGGTCGCTCTGGACCTGCCGATATCTCAAAGCTTCTGGTTACTCCCAGCGCTGAGCCTCAAGCATCTGGTAGCTCATACAGCGCCGATGACAGCGACGAGGCGAGTGACGACACGGACACAGACCAGGGAAGCTCCGATGACGGTATGCAGGATATGGCTGTGCTGAAGGGGCAAAGCGCAACAGTAGAGGACGATGACTCATGTGACCTGCCAGACTATTTTTGAAGTAACCTGTCTTGAGTGCCTTGCAATGTTGATTTGTCGTAGTAGGTAGCTGATGTTAGGACGATGTGTAATTACATTATGTATTTATATGAATATGTGTCATCAAAAGTGATCAGAGGTCAACCGAGGTCACCTTGGTTTGTAAAACACAAGAATATTATGCGCGAGTAGGTACCGACTGGGCAGAAACTGCATATTATTGAAACATGCGCTTCATTGTGCAATTTGATTACAATAGAATCTAGAGTGTGTAATATGTCACAGCTGATAATGGTTACATTTTTAGCATGTGGTCTGACCTATGACTACTCCAGAAACAACAATAAAAGTGTACCGAACAACGCTTTGTATTGTCTGCCGTGATTTGAACACAAAATGCCAGCGACAATAATCGGTCCAATACTCCACAAACAACAAATATTAGGAGAACAACAATCTGACCTGAGGTCAATAACTCACCACTTTCAGAACATTATGATGATGTGACCATCCTGTTAAATCTGCTGAAATATATTTTTTGTCAACCATAGTTTGATATCGCATTTTGAAATAAAGCCACGATCCTATTAATTTTTTTTAATATGGTAGCCTTTCACCTGACCTAGTTCAGTGACCTGACCTGCATACTGGTTCAAAACTTCAGGGTATATGTCACAAGTAGGTCTGAAGAGCGGTATGCAAAATTATGTTTCTATCTGTGATAGCAAAAAAGTTATTAAGTTTTGGCCGCTCTTGGACTCCTGTTATAACACTGTGCACTGGCACCAGGTCCTTAACCTTGGCACCAGGCCTGGTGATGCACCTCCTGTCCCTCCTACCTTTACAAAATACCCGATCTAAATGTCGCACAAGAGAACCACCTACGACCAGTACCGTATCCTCAATTCTACTATCATGGGCGCAAGATAGTGCCTGGAATCTATTCGATATTGCTATGCCTGCTTGTTGAGCAGTTCGACTAGGCTTCCTCCCACTCCTACCACCTGCCACCTGCCACTCACTGACCCTTTCATTAGGCTCGTGTCTCCAAATCCTCCACTCCCTGACCTCATGCCACTTCCCCCTGTGACCTACGAGAACTACCCCTCCTCTGTTCAATATTAACAGTCTCCTCTAGAGAAATCCCATCCACCTCCACAATAGGGGAAGCGTCAGCTACCTGGTGGCCTGCGACCACCTGGGCATATGATATGCCCCTGCTGCGGAGTGACACTTTGTTGCCTCACCTTGCCTACCCTGTGCAACAAGGGCAGCCCTGAGCTTGGAAAGCTCTGCTCTAAGGGCTCTAATCTCTTCCTCTTGTGCCTGCATCCTGATAGAAACCATCCTAGATTTAGCTTGAAATGAACTCGTTAAACAACCAACAAAAATTAATTTTAAAAAATAGCTAACTAGTATTCACTATAAATCGCTACCTCCTATGCTGTCAGATAATGATCTAAGTACCTCAAGAATACCAATATACTAATCAGAAACTTTTAAACAACTGTTGGTTTTTTCTTCTTGAAATTAAATGTCTAATCAAATTGTCTTCTAGACAAGGAGACAACTTTATGAATATCACTTTTCCTATCTTTTATGGCTAGACAGGAAAATGAACAGTCACACAGCACTTATGAATACCACCAACTTAGTATTAAACTCTATCTTAAACTTAAACACCAAAGAGACTATGCACCTCAAAACCAAATAAAGTATGTTAGGAAAGTATTAGTATTCTTTAATGTACTTATAATATCTACAAATTTGTAATTTCTCCAACTGAACAAAAGTAAATACTAAAATACTCCAAAAATGAAGAGGCCTATAATACCTCTACAATTACCCGGTATATGGAGATATACCCAGTGTAATTGAAGCTAACTATTTAAATCCTAGACTCTATCCTAAACTTTAACACGAAAAAGACCAAAACGTATGACACTACACTACAGAAATCTAAGCCACAAAGACAAGATGGCGCTGGGCAGCCTCGTTAGGTTGGTATAGTATAATTTGCGTGTTAGATAAGTACTTATCAGATAAAAACTAAGTAAACATATTCACATAAGTAATTGCTGAACACCTATCCACCGCTTAGCCTAGTACAGTGCCCTGTTCTGCAACGACTTATTTGGTAAGTTGGAGCTCCACACCGGCGCGCTTCCACCGTGACACCTGGCGGCAAACTGCAGCCCTGGCCTTGTGGCAAATGATGAGGGTCCCATCATTGGGGGTCTTATCACTATTCTTATTTCTATGTATATTTTATATGAATATATTTTTACCAACAAGCTCAATGTTTTGTAGACTTGCACTTCAGGCCACACACATGGTTCTGAGAGACTTCTGAATGCACGCTTATTAGCATGATGCAAGGGAATGCAACCACTAAGTTCCATTGCATATGCTTAATTTTTTTGTTAAAAACAGTAATACCAAGGAGGGCTTTCTACAGGGCTGTCTGCAACAACTAATTATTGAAAGCTTCACAAATTTGAAGGTAACTTAACCCTAAGTTAGTTAGGGTAATATATTTTCTGAGAGAAAACATTAAAACTTGAAATATAAGAAGAAAGCGTAACAAGGCCAATCCTTTGGTGGAGGAAAATATTGCAAAACATGCTAACAAAACAGGCAAAATAAAATAAAGCAATGTTGCAAATGACTTAAGTAGCATTAATACTAGAGTTCCTGGCTTACCCAGGGTTTTCACACATAGGAATATTGTGGCAGGAACAGCCGATGGTAAAGGAAATTTAATTTTCTGTGAAGAGGCAGGGTCAGGCAGTTCTTGCTTTAGTTTTCTTTTGTTTCAATTTCTGTGCAATGCCCGGAGCATACTTTTGGGTCTCTTGCATTTGACAACTGACACATGTTTTATTGTGTGCCAACAGATTTGGCAAACACAGAATCATGATTTAAAAAACGGGTGAACGCTGGTTTAAAATTATTTTATCCGGTGTGTGGCAGACCAATATTGGCAGGCTGGCAGACTGGGGCAAATAAAGATGCAATACATATAAATACATTGTGTGGTGTTCGTACTCAGGGCCTAACTCCAGCATATAGGTGATCAGCCACCTCGGTAGTGCATATCGTGCGCCTTAGAATATCCGCCACTTGAAACGAAATGCTACAACTACATCGTGCGACACCCGGCTGAAACAGATTGTAAGCGCTTCTTTTGGGGATTAACAATTCAGTGCCAAAAAGCTGACAGGTGACAACACACGGTACCTATTAAAGTTATAGCGTATTCAGACTTAACAGCCACAAGGTCACATCCTGAATGCAATGTGATGATTGGTTCTCTTCTTCCCATATTTTCTGTTCACTAAGAAATCCGGATAATCGCTGAGCTTTGATGCACATCTCTTTGGTTATAATACGCTCCCAGATTGGCTGCTGAACGGAGATTAGATGTTCTTTTTTTGGACCTTTCCGTTTGTCTTTGCCCATGGATTCGATTTGTGGATCCAGCCAATTATCGTTAGGTGCCCGGCACATTTTTGTGACCATAGCTCTTGTTTAAAAAAGTTTTGTTGTTGTTTGTCTTTGCACCAACGATATTATTGTATGTGTCAGCGCTTTTCGCAAACCCCCAAGTGTTTGTTTGGTGCCCGGTCTTTTTGTTCCTTTTCTAGGACCATGTCAATTTTTGAGGGCCCTAGCCTGTTCTTGAGGATCACATGGGGGTCTTAAAGCCCCGGTGTGCTTTGAGGGACCGGTTGTGTTTGCTTCTTTTAGTTGCCGGTGTAGCTACTTTGAGCTGCTACTCATGTCTTAAGGCCTTGCCACTTTTTGGGAACGGCTCTGAGGTCGTGGCGTCTGGCGATAGTTTTATATCCATTCGACAAGCTCGCCTCGAGGTGATATACCTCCACCTGTGAATATTAATAACAAGCTATGATAGCAGCACCGTAGATTGATTCCGATTTAGTTATGGGCGCAAAATGACCCTAGATGTCGACGCGCCCCTAAAATCCAAACCACCACCATTAGCACACTCGAGTCGATCAGTACAATGTCTGTAATAATCATGACTGATACCTACAATGGACGTGCGAGGTATAATACAAGTAAGCTAACCAATCGGCGTAATGCGGAATGGACCCAACTTAGATTCGGCTCGGCGAGATGCATGTGTGCAGTGGGCCCACCCGACGCTCGTCCGTTGGGGGTTGAATGGCCGCTACCAGACAGAACCGTGGTGTAATGTTTCACCTGTGAGGCTTGACCCAACGCATGCACTTAAAGCCTCAAGTGCACTTATCCAAGATCTAATTCCGTCACTGAATATGTGACCTGTCATTTTAGTTTGTGTTTCCTCCGGCTGCTATTCCAATATTTCCTGAGAATTATTCCTAATCTCTATTCAAAGGTGTTTGTGGTTACACTTTTCATACTGGTACAGATAGCCTTGTGGATTCAACCGTCAGCCATGCGGATGCGTCGTGGCACGTGCTGCCCCTGGGTCGACCACTTTTCCGCGGGGTGCAATGCTGAATAATTGTGTGGCGTAAACTGAGCGGGAAAGCTGTTAGACAAAATTAGCGTGATGCGACGGCACCTCTGCCCATTTTGCATTTGAGAAGAGAGCATTCAAGTTTAAGGTGCTTGCAACACATTTGACAGACGAGGTAGATTTCGACAAGAGTGCGGCCAGTTCTGGCCGTCACGGATTAATGTGAACAACGCTGACGCCGAATTTCCCAGCGAAATTTCTGAATTTTGCCTCCTGCCGAATACAGTGCGCTTGTCCAGAAATGTAATGTGCTGAGCTCAATTGTTGACGCAGAGATTACTTAGTTTTGGCATTTCTGCATCTTTTCTCGTCTGGGCATTTATGGCTCCGATATATGCGAAGAGAGCGGCAGTTGCGTTCGGTGCACGCACTTCATGCGTCGTTGGCATGGTGCCTGATCCTGTGTATGCAGCCATGGAGCCGAGAAGCGGGCGTATTCCCTTCGCCCGTCCAACATCATTGACGGCGTCTTATACCCCCCCCCCCCGCATCATACCTTCCTTGAGTGCGTCAGATTGTACAAATCCGTGGCTGGTAAATCATTATCGGTGCACGACTGTGACTCTTGTGTCCATCATTTCTGAAGAGAGTGAACCCTCACTTAGTTGACATGAGTCTACTGTCTATTCATTTTGTGTTCCGGCGCACACCTTACAACAATACTTAGTGTAAATACAGATATATGATATTTTGCAGACTTCTCAATGTTCGTATTGAAGTGAGACAAGCGGAATTTTACTGAGGCGAATCGAAACGTTTTAAGGCGGATACGAAGCTTCCATTCCGTCTTCCATTCTCAACAAGCCATTCGACGTTTCTAAAAGTGCGTTTTGTTTAGAAACTGTTAAAGCTGAATATTGCTTTGCCATTTTATGGGCTCTCATTCATTGCACTATTCATGCCCTATCACATGTGTGGAAACCTCTGTGCTGATTCCTGTCATTTTCAACACTATATTTCAGGAAAGGAGTCAAGAGGAAGGAGCAGCAGGAAAAACGTGACAGACGGGCATTGGTAGAACAGCTTCTCCGGGATCATGCAGCTTCGTCATCAAACCCTTCCGTGCTGTCTGTTACGACAATGTCGAACTGTACACCGGAGCGAGGGTAAATTGCAAATAATCCTGTGTTTTTTTCTAAGTTGTGCTGTTCAATTCACGTGATTGTCGAAGTCTTTTAAGACATTGTGTTTCTTCATAACCTTTTGCACAAGCATGATTACCATGACACCTGTCTTAATACGCTAATGTACGATTTTCTCGTAGTAAAATACACTATCACTTTAAGACGTAAATTTAATCCGAATGTTTCCTCCCGGTACTCATACTTCTCCCCACTTACCACCTATAGTTGGCACTGGGTATCTACACGTGTGATAGCCAGACATAATGAAGCTGACCGTTGGTTGGTTATTTGGGCTTTCGGGCGCATCGACTGCGTTGGTCATACAGCGCCCATGAAGCTGACCGTGTTGGCATCTGTGGCGCCTTGTCCTACCGTATAGTTGATCACAAACGCGCCTTACCTTTTGTCACGTCTATGCGTCTGCTTATGTGCTTGCAGGTGCAACTAAAGTGTCAACAAATGATGTTACCTTCAAGTGTCTGGTGCCAGGGATGGGGCCTGTTAATGGACGACACACGTTTCCGTGCCCATCAATTGGTACCAACTATTGCGTGCTTTCAGAATTTCAAAGGATATGTGTGCGGGAAAGCGACAGAGAAAAGTAGCGACAGAAAATGTCAAGACACGCGCTGGAACATTCAATGTCGGGTCGGCGCTGTTAACCAGTACGTCGCCGACCGATGACGAGACCACCCACTTGAAACATCGTGATGAAGGTGGACAGGAGAGGGCCGCGGCAACGCTTCTTGACCACTCTGCCAGCCCCGCGTCACGCTTTGAAGGCTTCGACACCATTCCATGTGTGGAAAACAACACTGCTTTCGGAGATGGGCATGGGGGTGTCGTCGGAAACGACGGAGTAGCTTCACCGGAAGGCACGCGAGACCGTGACCAGGAGGCCCCTGCCTGCGATGTAGGGCGCCAGGAGATTACACCGGGGAATCCCGCACTATCTCAGCTTCAACATCCACCGATCGGAACGGCTGCCAATGTCTACCTTCCGCCAGCTGGTGAGGTTTCGTCTAGTTTTTTTTGCCATGCTTTTTTTACTATTCACAATCTCAGTAAGTGCTCATTGTTAAATCATTGCTGGTTTGGCTGGGAACCACACACAAAGCAAATGATGTGATGAATACCGTGCCAAGGTATGCCGTGTGGAATATTCCCGGGAATTTTAGTCACGTAATCCACAATGATGCACTTTAATTTTCTTCGTGACTGTGTGACGTAACGCATAGATAGTATGGGGCAGCAATCGACAAGTAGTGGTAATATGTTGATCATCTTGGTTGGTTGGTTATTTGAGTTCTAGGGCGCATCGACCAGGTTTCGTCATTTAGCGCCAGTAACTAATGGTTTGCTACTTGCTAAAAATAATCCAGCCTTCTTCCGAAGTATACATTACACAGTTTCACACACCTTATATTGATCAGCAACGCGAATGGGAGGGCTGTTGTGTGCACATGTGTGAATGAATATGAAGTCGGCTAGGGGAACTCGGTGCTTTTTAAAGTGAATGACTGACATTTTTATGGTTGTCTTGCGATGCATTGTGTTGTATCTGTGAGAGTGAAAATTTAATGGTGCCAATGTTGTCGAAAGCAGCCTTCAATTTCTGACTTAATCACCTAGTCTTCCCTTATCAGCTTCTCCACATCCAGCTTCTCCTCAGTGAGCATGAGGAGCGCCACAGTGTCCTAAAATTATTTCACCATTAACTGTGCGGATCAAGAAAGAAGTTGCTTGGGAATAGTGGAAGATTGGAAGAAAATGAAGGATCGTCACATAAGGATTAAAAACGTGGAATGCCTTTCACTTCAGTCACATGCATTCTACATTATTTAGCAGTCGTGTGTATAATGACTGCCCACACATGTGGCAACATGGTAAAAACCTAAGGCAAGGATGAAATAGCACAATTCCATTAACTGTGAATTTCCAGGCCACATGGTCAATTATTTTACACTGGAGCGCCAAGGTATACGAGCAGGGTTAAAATAATGGTTTTTCGTTAGGTGTGAGATGTCGAAACGGGCACGGACGGATGTAGAACTTTGCCATGTAATTAGTGTCAATTAAAATGCTTTTGATGTCTTTCAGACTCAAATTTGAGGGAATGGTGTAGGTAATTACGACTTTACGTTTGTAATTTGCTTCGAGATTCATAATTATGAAGACTGTGAACATTCGGAACAAGTAGAAATTTACCTATGCTATAACCTGGTACCGTACGCCATGTCACATCATAGTTAATCCCTTTACCAGGAATTGCATTGCGAAATGTTCGTGTACACTATTCGCTATTAGAAGCATTAACATGATATTTATAAGCGCGGTACTGTTAGAAAGGAGACACGAAAACTTCATAAGCACGCATCATGGAGCAGGATGTCGATTAGGTGTTCAGCAAGTGGTATTTTCCACCCTATTTAATGAATAATTTATCACTGTATACGAGACATGCCTGTTTAAGAATTATTTTCAAAGGAACTATAAGTTGAATTATCCTGTCTCCTACTCCTGGTGCATTCAGTTTTTGTTGTGTATTTGTCGTTGCATCAGCTTCGGTGTCTCAAATTAAGTCCATAGCGGTACAGGTATTAACTTTATATCTTGTCAGTTAACTTCAGTTGAAGTCTGAATTCGGTCAACTTGTTAGTTAAGATATATTTCAGCGTCCTATGGCGTACGACTTCCAACGTTTTATTATTTTGTTATGATAACCGCCTTTAAAATTAACATTCACTGGAATTCGACTAACATTGAAGGTGTTGTGGTGTTGTGGTGTTTGTACACACCTACTTCCCGGTGACTAACCTGTGTTATCGTGAGTCCTATAAAATAATTCCAATCACTCCCTGTCAACCCATGCCAGGTCGAGCTAAGATGGTGCAAAATAAAGATGTTTGATATATTGATCCAGATTAACCCATGGCAAATTAGACCTGCAACCGTGCTAACATCATGGTGAGGTTACCATAACCCTCCATGCACCTTATATCCATTTCGTAAGGTCTTTGATCTTGAGACGTATCCGGGTAGATACTGCACCCCTTCTACTAGGTTCATTGGAACTGGAATCCTCTCTCAAGCACGTTCTAGGCCTCTGGCTGGCATATCCTGTGAGCTCCACTGTATGCACAACATGCGATCAAACACCAACAAGTTAGTCTTCAGGTTTGCTGGTGGCGGATCAATACGGTGATCTTCTTTCACTAATGGGAATCTATTACGACTTGCAGCAACGCTAAATATGCAGTATTCTTATTATATCGGCGTGCAGATATATGAACTACTCATACGTTTATATTTTCGGAAATTACGGTCGTCAAAAACATTATTTAATTGCGTGCTTCGTATATACAGAACAGTTTATTCGTTCAAGAAGTATGACTGGCTACTGGCCAGCTAATTGTCTTAAGAAATACACAAATACAATGTAATGCATTCTCAAATTATATATAATTTGAGGATGCATTACATTTTATTTGTGTATTATATATATATATATAATTTGAGAATGCATTACATTTTATTTGTGTATTTCTTAAGACAATTAGCTGGCCAGTAGCCAGTCATACTTCTTGAACGAATAAACTGTTCTGTATATACGAAGTACGCAATTAAATAATGTTTTTGACGACCGTAATTTCCGAAAATATAAACGTATGAGTAGTTCGTATATCTGCACGCCGATATAATAAGAATACTGCATATTTAGCGTTGCTGCAAGTCGTAATAGATTCCCATTAGTGAAAGAAGATCACCGTATTGATACGCCACCAGCAAACCTGAAGACTAACTTGTTGGTGTTTGATCGCATGTTGTGCATACAGTGGAGCTCACAGGATATGCCAGCCAGAGGCCTAGAACGTGCTTGCGAGAGGATTCCAGTTCCAATGAACCTAGTAGAAGGGGTGCAGTATCTACCCGGATACGTCTCAAGATCAAAGACCTTACGAAGTGGATATAAGGTGCATGGAGGGTTATGGTAACCTCACCATGATGTTAGCACGGTTGCAGGTCTAATTTGCCATGGGTTAATCTGTATCAATATATCAAACATCTTTATTTTGCACCATCTTAGCTCGACCTGGCATGGGTTGACAAGGAGTGATTGGAATTATATATATAGATATATATAGTATATATAGAGAGAGAGAGAGAGAGAGAGAGAGAGAGAGAGAGAGAGAGAGAGAGAGAGAGAGAGAGAGAGAGAGAGAGAGAGAGAGAGAGAGAGAGAGAGAGAGAGAGAGAGAGAGAGAGAGAGAGAGAGAGAGAGAGAGAGAGAGAGAGAGAGAGAGAGAGAGAGAAAAAAAAAAAAAAAAAGATGGCCGGAATGGCCACTCCCAGGATCCACCAGTATATATATATATATATATATATATATATATATATATAGATGTATATATGTACTGGTATATATAGATCTAGCCTGCCGGTTTGAGGGTGGAAACTTTCGGTTTTCAGCGTCAGCCCCGCCCCCTCCCCCTTCCCCTAGTGGCGTACCTAGGATTTGCATCATGGGTGGGTCAAACTGATTTGTAGGGTGCCCAAACTGTCACTATTTTTTGTATAGAAACACCGGACTTCAACCACTATTTGGCAGAGGCCCATTTATATATATATATATATATATATATATATATATATATATATATATATATATATATATGAAAAGCAGACGTTAAATCCTTCCATCCGTCCCCATCCCCTCCTCTCCACCATCTCGTCATTATCGGCAAAGGAGGTCACTCTTGTTACTAACATAATCGTTTCCTGTTTCCACAGCTCGTTTGTCCATGGTATCGAGTGCCAAGGAGCTGCTTCAGAAAAGGCAGAAAGTGAAGGAGCTGGAAGAAACATATAGACAACTACATTATGGTAGTGTGTCATTGGGCGTTTCTAATGATCCTGCTGAAACGGGTAACTGGGTAAACGAGGATATCCCTCTTGTGACCCTCAGAAATCGTTCTATCCGATCCCGGGACATCATCACAAAACTAAGCAAACACGACTTGTCGGATGATGTGGAGATGTTCCCGCCAGCTAGCATGGATGAAGCTCTTAACATCATCCACCAGTTGCGAATGAAGAATTTGTCAATGAGGGAGATCTTTCTGAAGTGGGTTATAAAAAACAAAAAGCGAATGACACAGAAGGAGGATGCTGCCCAGCAACGATCGAATAGAACCGCATCGAAAATGGTTAAGCACAAGCGGCTCAAAGAGTTGTTGGAACTCGAAGTGTCTGTCAAGGATATATTCACGGAACAGCAAATTAAGGCAATGGCCAGTGACTACTCCCTACATTGTTCAGAAAACAAGAAGGTAGTACACTGGAGGGAAGAGGATATGCGTCGGGCACTGGAGCTGCAAGCCATCGGCTCGGAGAAGGTGCTTAACTATGTGCGGCACAAGATGCGCATTCCGCTTCCGTGTATGATGACCGTCAGGAAGAGATTTGAGCAATTCCCCGAGCTGAAGGAGATGTACAAAGCGATGATGAAGTCCAGAAGGAGCGCAGAGCACTGTGAGATGTGTCAGAGCCAGCTGGGGACTATCGAAGCTGTGGCAGAGGGCGCAAGCGCAGCAGGGACTCGTGGTGCACCTGAGGACCGTCGTTTTCGAAAGGACCGTCTCGACGCGTACGTAGACCAGGCATACAATGATCCCCCTCTTCGCGGGAAATCCCCTGTTAATATAAAGCGGCAGAGACAGGTGCTGAGCCCGCGGAAGAAAGGTGGTCTGGGTAAGAGGGGTCCGGAGTCGGCTGCGTTGCCTGTGCAGAGGAAGAAACCAAGCCGAACCGAGTGGAATGAGAGCGAATTATCAGATGACGAGCGGCGTGGTGGTGTTGTGCAGGCCATGCATTGCTGGAGGCAGGTTCATGCGACTCACTAACAGTACAGTAGCAACGGTTGTAATTACACTACATGGTAGCATCCATAGCACCGAGCCGGCGTTGTGCAAATGGGGACACCTAGGTTGAATAAACGCTGTGTGCTATTGGTGCCCCTTTCTCTCCGATCGGCTGAAATTGCCGAAGGCTTGACAACTGGCGTGACATGCGTTGTCGCGTAGAACAGTAGAAGGACGATCAAGTTTCCAAACCTGTAAACTAATCCATGATTTCTCCCTGAACTCTAGGATTGGAAATTACGTCTGGAAGTTTGTGATAGCACGGTATGGGGAAATTTCCTTCTTTCTTTGCGGGGGCGGGGCGTGGCTCAATCTGGCAAAGACCATGCCAAATTTGTGTGTGAAATAAGCCACATTCGGGAGCAATATGATGCTCATCTCTATTCAGCTGAAGGATGTAGTTCATTTTTAAGGCCTGTAAAAACATTTCTATACTAATGAAGCGAAAAAGTGGAGCGAAAAAAAATGGTGAGAATGGATACTTGTCAACAGTGAAGACAAAACGCGAAGCGCGGTAATGTAAACATGTTCGTTTTGGGGGTTTCACGTTCCTCAACAACTGGTTCTTAACTTCAACTCTTCCCAACCACCAAGTTCTCAAATCGGACAGATTCCCCAAAACCAGCCGTTGTTGTTATTGTACTAACTAGGGTGATTGTTAACTAAAAAGCGACCACCTAAACGACTGTTTACGTGGTCGCCATTTTATTTAATAATCTAAACATGTCTCGATGATCTAAATATGTCTCGATATCGATAACACCTGAATATCGAGACGGTTGTTACACCAACCATCTCGATATCCACAACTTACCTCATTACTCAGGGGCGTCGATTTGTATCCTTTTCTGGGGGACATGACCCCACCAATACTGATCCCCCAATAACCTATGCTATTTTTATGCTGATAAGGAAGTTAGAAGAAAACATGAAAAATACCATGCCACATATAAAACTTAGTTGATGTTAACCAGCACATTTTGTACTGAAATGAAACAGGTTTTAATTAGATAGTGTACTGACACTCCACATTTTCCGCAAAATTGAAGATTGCAAAAAATAGCTGGATTTCCATCCACTGCGGAAGTACAACTTACGTCATGCAATGTCGAGATTAGCGGATGCTGATGCATCCAAAGCCAGATTGTCTGAAAAATCTGCTAAGCCACTAAACAACAATTGCATCGTCATACTGATGTTTCTGCACACTACTAGTGGCAAAACCACATGCATATGGAGCTTCAGCAGGATTCAATCCAGTCTCAATTTCCAGTCATTGTTAAACTTGCATGCAATCCAGTTCAGTGAAAACAATCACAATTATCATTGAGAATGTGGATGCACAAACTAATTATCTTCAGTAGCCCACCCATCACACTATCAGCTTCATATTTACCTAGGTACCTAGGTAGGTACATGTCCAACGATAATGTGCATTCATTCAATATTGATATGGGAAACCGAATCTCCCATATCTATTGATATGGGAAACTGAGTCAACGAGAGCCACTTGTGAGCCAATAAAAGTCGATAAGAAGCTGCATAGACGCTGCATTATAATTGATATTCCATGATTACTTTTTCTCTTTTCCGGCGCTGGCGCTGTCACGACTGCGCGCCGGTAATATTCCAAAAAAACCAACGGCGGCTCATCCTCGCGCCGACGATGCCACAGCAAGCTCCAGCCACTTATAGGTGGTTGGAATTTGCGCCCAAACCGGCTCTTGTATGTCAGGCAGAAAGCATCGCTGTGCCGGGCAACGAGACCCTTCCGTAGGGAGGCTTATAAACGAGAGATCACGCGCCTCTACACTGAACACCAGCAACACTCAACACTCAGCACCAGCAAGCACAAGAAGCTAAAGAAGCTCAAGAAGCAAGAATACAAGAAGAGGAACAAGAAGACAGCAAGCAACAGGAGCTACATCCACCCTCGACGAGCATGTTTGCGACTCGATAAGGATACCCACCCACACCAAGTCACAAATGTCTACTCTATCTCTCAGCCAACCTTTACTCACTGGAAGAAACTTAACGTTGACCAGTCCACTGCTCTAAGCTATTGCGGGCAGGGCAGGGTCCAAAGGGCGAAAGCTCACTCCGGGGTGCAATGAATCCGGGTACCACTTCCTTTTTCAGCCAGGGAAGTGTCTTCAGCAAGGTGCCTTTTTCACGCCCGTTCCACCTTGCCGGTGGAGCGGGCGTGACCCTAGCACAATGACACCAGCGCCTGAGGCCCACTGCACAAGGCGCCTATCTAGCAGGCACATATACCGGACTGCAGCACGCTATTACACTGGTTTTTCCTTGGAAAGGTGCATCATTATCAAAAAAAATTATAGTAATTTAGTGCCATTACTTACACTGAGATCAAAGTAACTAGAAAGGCTCAAATATGAAATGTTTGTGTTAAAAATGCAAGCTACAAAGCCAGAAATTGGATCTATTAGCGGTGGTATTACAAAAAAAAGAGAGCTAGACATTTGCGCACACCACAGAAGAGTGAGATGACGCGACCCAGGCCGCATGACATGAGTGACGAGAGCTATATAGGTTTCATTTGTGGTCTTTTCTTCAATGTTGCTGACATGAACAGACATACAAAGTTAGATGGCTTTGTAAAAAGCCCCAACAATTCTTTCCCAGTACCTGAAAAAGTACATTGAGGACACCAAAAAGTCGCACAGGGCCCTGTAAATGTCGCCGGGTGCCCAAAAGTCGCCCTGAGGCACCTGGAAATCCAAGTGAGGACCCAGTCCAGCTAAGTGGCCACTAGGAATGACGCCTTGGGCTGAAAAGTGTGGGAACGGGCCGCCAAAAAGTAGCGCAGTGACCCCAAAAATCACGCTGGTGGGCCTCAAAAGGTCCGGCCGGCGCCCCCGAAATAGCGCTCAGAGCCGAAAATGTTTGGCCGGGCCCATGCAAATATCGTTGGGTCCCGAAAAGTCGTGCCTGTGCCACAGAAAGTCACCCTGTGTTCCGCAAAGGTCGGGCCTGGTCTCTTGAAATTACACTGTGGGCACCAAAAGGTTGGTCCGTGACCCCTGGAAATCACGTTGGAGCCGAGGAAGTTTCGCCGGTGCCCTTGAAAATGACTGGCGGGGCCCCTGGGAATTACGCTATGGGCCCAAAAGGTCGAACCGGGGCCCCTACAATTAGTGTTTGGCCTCCAAGAGTTTGATCGGGTTTGGCCTCCAAAAGGCCTCCAAAAGTTTGGCCTCCCTACAAACCATAATGAGGCAAAAAGCGTCGTGTCCATGTCCTTTTAAATCGCGCTGGAGCTCCAAAAAGACAGGTCGGGCCTCGGGATATTTCGTTGGGGCCTCAAAAGTTCGCGCATGAGCCTCAGAAAATAACACAAGGGGTTCGACAAGTCGCACCGGGGCTCCAAAGTCTCATCGGGACCCCAAATAAATGACGCCGGGCAAAGAAAAAAAAACCGTAGACAAATCATTCTGACAAAAGACAAATCACTCTGTGGCCCCAACTATCGCGCCAAAAGCACCCATAACGTATTGGACCCACGAAAACGTATCGAGACCGCTAAACCTCGCATTAGGAATCCAAACATTACGCCAGATCCCCGAAGCTCGCGCTGGGACCCCCAAAAAAGGTCGTGTTGCAGCCCTTGAAAATCATAACTGGAGCCCTAATGGTAGCGCATGTACCCCAAAAGCTGCAGTTGTCCCACAAAAATCAATTCTCACCCAGAGTGCACCATGCGGTCTCAAGTCAATGAACCCCCCCCCAAAAAAAAAGCGTCGGACCCCGGAAAAGAACTTGTTGGGCCACCGAACTAAAATCTCACCGTGAGCCCAAAGAATCGTACCGGGTCGCAAAAATATCGCGCAGGGGCATCGCAAAGGTAATACTCTACCCAAAAAATCACTGGGACTCGATCGAATCGATCCGAGAACCGGAAAATTAAGACCAGATCCCGAAAGGAAATTCTCTGAAAGGCCTTTTTATTCTGAAAGGTGCCATCGGCTGAACAAAAAGCTCGATGAGGAGCTGCAGAGGCGTACCAAAGGGGGAAATGCCCCCTTCCTGAGTGGGATGGTCTCCGAAGAACCGTGCCAGAGTCCCCAAAAATTGCGATGGGGCTCCGCAAATTCGCATCAGGTCATCCATATTCACACAGGTACCACATATAAAGCAGGCCTCAAAATACTTGCGCCAGGGCACATTTGTATCGAGGCCAACCCAAATCGCGTTATGGGGCCCAGCTAAGTACAACGTGCACTGCGAACCCCCCCCCCAAATATCGCGTTCGGGACCCAAAGTTTCGTGCGGTAGTTCCAACAATTGTGTCATGGGATAAAAAAAAACGTCAGGCTCCCTAAATTGGCATCAATGGCCCAAATAGGCACAGCGAGGCACAAAAAGTCGCATCGGGGCCCGATATTCCGTCGGAATACCAAAATAATGAGCTATTCTCCCAAAAAGAAATGTCAGCCAGGAAAATCGACCCGGAACCTCAATCATGGCACCAGATGCTTTCAAAAATCGCGTACGACACCGTACGCGATTTTTTACGCGTACAAAAAATAACACCGGGGCTTCAAAAATCGCGATGGTACACAAAAATATAGTGCAGTGGGTCCACAAAAGCAGGCCGAAATTCGTTTATTAAAAATCAGAAGAATGCCCAAAAATCGCTTCTGGCGCAGAACACTGGCGTTATGTCCCCAGAACCACGAGACTGGACCCGAAAAAGTCCCTACGGAACCCCGAAAGTCGCGTTGGGTCCCACCAATGTCCGCCAGTAGCCCCAAATATGCACAGCAGGACATTAAGAGCACAACGGGAGGCGGAAAGGTACCGGACCATCAAAGCGCACAGACTCTCATAAAGAACAGGACTCTCGGAAGGCCTTCAAACATGTGTTGCATCCTTAAATAACACACCGGAAGCTCTAAAAAAAAACAGGAGGCCCTCAAAGGATGCCGGTGCCATGAGCCCGCATGAAGGCTTGAAAAACAGGCTGGGCTCACACAAAATGGCATGGACCTAAAAACAACAAAAAAGCTTGGCGCAAAATAAACACGTCGGGGTGTTCGAAAACGCGCCAGTATTGAACAAAATTCATCGGTGCACAAAAAAGCAACAACACCCTAACGCGAAGCGGGATTTTAAAAATGCGCCGGGCCCCTAACAAAACTGCTCGGGCCCATCACATCCGTAGCCGAAGAAAAACTCGAATTGATAAAAAGAACACCAAGCTAGGGCCTCGGTTCTGTAGTCAATCTGGGAGCGTATTAAACGACGTAGACGAAGCGTGTCAAAGCTTAGCGCGTATCCGGATTCCTTAGCTACCAGAAAATGTAGGTAGAAGATCATCAAATGAATTGATTTAATTTTCCAAAGCGAGCCCCACGCGAAGCGTTCCATCGCGTAAAATATGGCGCAATACGATGTGCTAGCAATTAGCAAATCGTAGGAGGCTGAGCACAAACCGTAGACGTTGGATTTCGAGAGGCGTTGAGCGTAAAACGTTGGCGTAGTGGGGGACCGGACGTTATGAAAAACAGTCAAGTAGAGTGCGGGAGTTAGGGTTGAAATCGGGTGAATGAAATGATCGTGATTGATTATACCCCCTCCACGTGGAATTAAATTGATCACTAATGATTATTTTTTTAAAGACTATTTTGAAACATTGCAGTCGAAATCCGGTGCATTCAAACCACAAATAGTGGAAGATTGCGTATCCTCTAAATCTGTTTGTGCCCTTTCATGACGCAAACTCTAGTTGCGCCACGGGTGCGTGGGATAGGGTTGGGTTCGCGTCGAAAGTTGGCCTCCCCAAAGAAGAGGGCCAGATCCGCCAGTGACGGCATGTTATACTGATTAGGTATCAGTAAGAAATCCCACCTAGTGAAAATTCCTTAGAGGAGGCCCGAGTTGGGGTTATGGGAGAGAGATGTGGTGAGGGGCTTCTAGAGTCGCGCGATGTGCTCGTCAAGGATGGCTGGTGCTCTTTTTGCTTCTTGCCTTTTCTTTTTACGTGCTTCTTGAGCTGCGGCTTTTCTTTTGCTTGTCGGCATCGCTGCAGGATCTCCATCTCTTGCCGTCCTGCGCGCTTACACTTTCTGCATCCGCTATGAGCAGTGCTCGCGATATCTGGTTTGAATGAATCTGCTCTATAATAACAAAAGGTACAACGGAATTTTAGCAATTACCTACAACAATAATTACAATACACTAAAATAATCACAACAAAGTGTTAGTTGGTATTCTAGTTTTAGCTTTCCTATAACCATGAATGTACCATAATTATAATATAATCTACTCTGCGTTTACCGTACCTGGCCAAGGCCTTCATGTGTCGCGCAGCGCAGACATATCGTCGTTGGAACCAAGGCTATAGAACACCAGGTAGAACTCTCCGCTTCCCAAAAAGGGAGACGCTTGAGGGGTCGTACTAGAAACTGGATAGAACCCGTGACGTCCATGGTGAAAATAGTCGGTTTTACACGGCCCCTGTCAATGTATGTTGGCAGCCGGCGACGTCATCCGGGCGCTGATTTGGGTGGCAGCCGGCGACGTCATCCGGGCGCTGATTTGGGTCCAGCACAGGGTTGCCAGATAAAATTTGTGAGATTCACCAATTCGCGCCATGTTTTTCGCCAGCCATCGCCAATTTCGGAAGACAAAACACCAATTTTCCGCTACAAAACCAGTGTTAGAAATAATCCCAAACCGATAAATTTCTATTTCTTAGCTGCAAACACCTGAAATATCTACCTGGAAATGGGATATCATGTCGCGGTGAAGCTCTGCGCCGAACACTAGAGCGGCTCGGAGCACCCAGGCGCGGATCCAGTAATTTTTCCAGGGGTGGGGTTAATGCTAATCTTCGAACACGCGCTCCTGTGGGACGCAAACTTAATACTCGTCGGACGAGGGGGGACTGCCACATCTCCCTCCACCCACCCCCTGGAGGTCTTCCGGGACCACAGAAAAACGACGCGCGTAGAGCGCTGAAACTTGGAAAAGCTGACGGGTGAATCATTGCGGACCTTTTGAAGAAAAAAATCGGGCTCGGGTCACGTTGCGTCACGGAGTTACGACGTCATCAATGACGTCACCTCTGACCGTTTTCACTGAGTAATTTTTGTACGAGCATGGGTGAATGGGCCGTACATTCCATTGTTAATCGACTTCTGTAATCTCAGTTAGGTATCAGAATAAAACACTAGCGGCAGATCCATACGTTATCACACTCCGATGAAAGACTGACGCGCCCAGACCGCGTGCTCACCGCCGCATCTCACAGTGCCAACTGCACCGCACAATGCCGCCTCATGCAATTACTTGACTGTCCTACGTAGTACTGCACATTCTTCTCGATCGAGAGTCGTAATTCACCACTGATTGAGCAACCACACGCTCTCTAGCAAACAGGCCAACCCTTGCTGCCGTCCGTTTGCATCCCTCACGAGCTGTAGTCACTTGGCGATTCCCCCCGACGAGGCATCACCTTTACGTGGTGCTGGGGATTGCGTGCCTCAAGGATCCTGTGGCCAGACCACCACAGCCGGGGAGAGGTCAGACTAAGAGTGCCTCACTCGTCCTTCCATACATACGCTCCCATTACAATGTCCATCTCATCCCGACATTCACGTCCTTCACCTGGCCCTGCAACACCAACTATCCCAGCTATGAGCAGGCAGGGCATCTTCTCCGATCCTGCCCACCAGCTCAGTTTTATCGGGGTAGCCATGCCCCCTCGGCCCGTCCCCCGGGGTTGACGGAGTCCTGGAGGTTGAGGTCCCCCGTCGCACGGTGCTAGTTGTGACGAGGGACCAACACACCTCTTTGGTCCTGATATCTCGGAGGGGCGGGTGGGCCCGCGGGGCCTCACGCGGGCCAAGTGGCTGGTCGCCTCGGGCCGGGAACCTGGGAATCTTCCCAGGGCCCACCGGCCCGGCCGGCCAGGGTCAAGGGGTGGGCGGCGCTGGATTCCGGTCGGGGTGGTGAGTCTCTCTCTCCCGGCCCGACGAAGGCGCTGCCTGCCCCGTATAGCTCCTCGGGCGCCTGGCGACCTCCCGTCCGCAGGGCCCAGTAGTCCCCCCTGTTGGGCCCCTATGGGGTGGGGCGCTCGAGGAGCCGATACCAGAACACTTGCATGGCATCCACTACACTAAAAAGCACCCCTGGTCCCTCTCGTAGGGACCAGACTAACTTCCCATCAATCGCTGGTGTGGATGGCACCAACCCGAAGAGCGGCAGAGAACCAACACCCCATAGACGTGTCCTTGTCTTTCGTGGATTGGCGAAATATCTTGGCTCACTATCTCTATGTCAGCGTCAAGACGGATGCCACGTATTTGGAAAGATTACTCGATGTGAAAGACTGAAAGATGGTGCTCTAGAGGTAGAGTTCGCCCGGGCGGCAGAGGCGGAGAAACCGCTGGAGGAGTCCGAATTTGTATACGGTGTACGGAAAGTAAATGGGAGGATCGACGAAGTGATCCAAATTAAAGTAGAACCCCACCAAACAAAAAACTCATCGCGTGGAATAATCAACTGCTACGATCTAAAGGACGTACCGGAGGACGAGATCGTCGATGATTTATCCAATTTCGGAGTAACTGGAGCGAGGAAAATGAAGATCAGGAGGGGTACAGAGACGATTACAACAAACAACGTCATTTGGACTTTTAACACAATTGACTTACCGTCGGAGATATGAGTGGGATACGCACGTGTAAAGATTCGTATGTTCCTGCCTAACCCCATGCCATGCTTCAAGTGTCAGAGGTATGGATACACCAACCATTTCTGCAGGAATCGTCCAGCTTGTGGGAAGTGTGCTTCTTCTGACCACAGTGCCGAGCAGTGCACATCCGATACGCTACACTGTGTGAACTGTGGTCGCGGACAGACCCCCACACCTCGTTTGACCGAACATGTCTGACCTATGTCAAGGAAAAAGAAATAGTTGCAATAAAGCACAAGGTAACTTTCCGCGAGGCTAGAGAAATGTACGAACAGTCTCACCCCAAAATATCATACGCATGGAAAGTCAGAAACTCTGCACCCATTGCAAACGAGGTGCACGCAGACAAAACCAAGGAACTGATTGCACACCTGTGTGCACTCCTCCGCTCTTTCGGCATACCCGTCGCCTCCCCAGCAATAGCTCAAACACAAGTGTCTGAGACACCCAAAGCGCCAGAACATGCTGGGTCGCCGCGGACGACCTCGCCTCATCCTGCCTCTACGTCGACTGCTTCAGAGCAGGCTCACGAGTAATGGCAGTGTGTCCAACCGACCAAGAGGCTCGCCAAACCCTCCACCAACGGCCTGGGGTCCATCCCCTCCACTTCTGCCGTGGTCGCCCTAAGCCAGCCCAGCCCGGCTCCACCCAGGACTACGCCAAACCCTCCACCTAGTTCTGGAGAGGGTGGTGTAGCCTTACGACGGGTCCCGGTGGTTGCGCCCTGGCGATCAGACCACGTCCCCAGACTGAGGTTCGTCCAGGGGCACACGATATGAGCGCGTCTGAACGGGCAGCGCGTGTCGAATCCAGGGAGTCGTCGCCGAGCTCACGGGCTGAGCGACGGTATCCCGAGACAACTCCCCCACCGTCCCCGGCCCCTAGGGTCAGTCCTGTGGGTGCCCCGGAGACGGAAGGGACCATGGGTCCGCCTCCCACACCACCCCATGTGACGTCCACTGGACGCAAGCGAGCACCCCCATGGACACCATCACCACCCGGTGGGGGACAATACAGATCTCGCCCCAAATCGTCAGACATCATGTCATCTCCACATCTTTAGATTAGTGGTGTTACCAGTCCACTTTTTTAGTCAAATCTAGTCAAGCCGAGTCTACTATGTCCTCATTAATTTTACAATGGAACTGCAGAGGGATGAGGACCAGCCTGGAGGATCTTCAAGTTATGGTGAATGAGCACTCTCCGGTAGCTGTCTGTTTACAGGAGACGAAGCTTTTAGTTGGAACCCCGTTTTATTTAAAAGACTACCAGGTCTTTCGTAATGATAACAAGACAGAATCCATTGCACATGGAGCCGTCCTGTTGGCCATCCACCACAGTGCTCCTGCCTTTCGGCTTATACTGCGTACCAACCTGCAGGCGGTGGCAGCACAAATGTCCATCGGACACAAACACAACAGTATGCTCGATGTACTTCCCACCTGGCGGACCTTTACCATTAGTAGAACTCGGACGACTCTAAGCCGAGCTCCCTCTTCTCGTCTTACTTTTAGGAGACTAGGAGACGAGAATATTTCGATTGATCAGCTGAATCTGACCCTAGAGGCAGCGACCATTTCCCAGTTTGGCTTCATTGTGTTGATGGAGCCACCTTGGGGTCAAGGCCAGAACGCTGGAACTTTAGAAAGGCTGACTGGCCGGGCTTTGTAACTAAGCTTGACATTTTTAATACAAACGGGAACGGTGCTGCAAAATCTATAGAGACCTTTACCTCCATAGTCTTGGATTGTTCTGCAGACTGCATTCCGCGAACCTCTGGCAAACCTCAACGTGCGCGTGTGCCGTGGTGGACGGAGCGATGCCGGGATGACATTCGCGCCCATCGACGTGCCTTCCGAATGTTTGACCAAAACAGCACCTTGGGAAACCTGATCGCCTTCCGGCAGGCCAGGGCAGCCCACCGGCGAACAATCGGAGAAGCCAAAATGACGTCGTGGAGACAGTATGTAGACAAGTTGAACCGATTTACCCCTACCTCGCAGATTTGTTCAAATACAACGAATATCCGGACGTTCGCGATCCACACCACTACCAGTCCTGCACGTCGCTGGCGGAATAATAACAGAACCTCGAGACATGGCGAACATTATCGCTCGAACCTTGGCGGACAGAACTGAGCTGCCTGAGCTGCGACCGAAATGCAGGTTTTCGCGAATATAGGGCTCGACGCGAAGTATCGATGGTGAACTTTGCCACCGCTGAGAAACTAGATTATAATGAGCTCTTCATAATGTTCGAATTAACATCACAAATCGCTGCACTGCACCACGCATCCGAAGGACCGGACAACATCCATAATAAGATGCTCCAGCACCCCCCAGAAATGTACTCGAACCACTCCTGCCATGTTTTAACACTCTTTAGATGAGCGGCAGATTCCCGCCATCTTGGCGGGAAGCGACCGTCATCCCCATATTAAAGCCCAACAAAACTGGTTCTGACTCTCTTCATTACCGACCGATTTCCCTGACTTTGTGCCTGTGCAAATTCATGGAGAAGATGTTCAGTGTTCGCCTCACGTGGTTTCTGGAACAACAAAACGTCTTTAGCCACGCGCAGTCCGGTTTCAGGAAGAACCGATTCACACTTGACCATATATTAACATTGAACACCGCAATTCGTACCAGCTTTAAAGAAAAGATACATCTAGGATCAGTGCTTTTTTACATTGACGTTGCCTACGATACGACATGGAAGCAAGGTATTCTTTTACAGCTTTGGGGGTGTGGTGTGCGTGGTTTTATGGGACATTTCCTGCAAAATTTTCTTACTGACCGAACATTTCGTGTTCATGTAGGACGCACAATGTCTGATCGGTTGAAGCAGGTCAACGGTGTTCCTCAGGGAAGCGTCCTTAGTGTTGCATTATTTGCCGTAATGATTAATGACACTGGAGATGGTTTGCCATGTGGTGTCGCAAAGTCTCTTTTCGTTGATGACGTTGCAATTTGGTGTTCAGCATCACCTTCATCTTCGATGGAGAGACAGCTGCAGCTCGCTACTTCCCACCTTGAGAAATGGAGGAACATGAGCAGTTTCCGATTTTCTACCCACAAGACTGTTGCAGTGCATTTTTGTCGCCGCCGTAGCTGCCAGGACCCGAACATTCAGCTCTATGGAGAGCAGATCCCCTTTCAGCCTGCAGCTAAGTTTCTGGGCATCACATTCGATCGTCGTGTAACATACAAGGACCACCTAAAAACGCTGTGGCAGAAGTTTTCCAAGTCCCTGAGCATTATGGAATGTGTCTCCCGAACTGTCTACGGAGCAGATAGGTCTACGCTTTTACTTCTATATCGATCGCACATCCGTTCAAAACTCGACTATGGCTGTTTTATCTACGGCTGTGCCAGTGATTCCCACAAGCGTACGCTCGATACGGTCCACCATGCCGCCTTGCATATTGCCACAGGGGCATTCCGCACTTCTCCGACTGCAAGCCTTCTCGCATATGCTGATGAAGATACTAAATGGTACGGTCTTCATGGCAAAATGTTCTTAGTGGAGTCCCCCAGGGGTTAGTACTGGGGCCACTACTGTTCAATATATTTGTAAATAGTATTGAAAGTGACCTAAGCAGTAAAGTTTTGAAATTTGCGGATGATATGAAGGTCTTTAGAGCAATGACAGGTCAAGATGAGCATATCTCGGTGCAAAAAGACTTAGACGAACTTGTGAAGTGGTCCGAAGAATGGCAAATGAAATTTAACTTTGATGAGTGCAAAATCATGCATGTAGGTAAGCAGCATATGAAGGCTCCATACTTGATGGGTGGCCAAGTGCTATCAGTGACTCAACAGGAGAAGGATTTAGGTGTTATTCTAAACACAAAACTGGGGGCATCAGAACAGACCAAGGAAGCCAGGAAGAAGGCACTGAGAATGCTCGGGGCAATAAATAGGAATGTATCATACAGAAGTGAGGAAGTGATCAGGAAGCTTTACTGTGCATACGTCAGGCCACATTTGGAATACTGCATCCAAGCTTGGTCTCCTAGCTATGAAAAAGATTGCTGGCTTTTGGAGAGAGTACAAAAGAGGGCTACAAAAATGGTTAATGGCATAAGCAACCTGGCATATGAGGAAAAATTGAAGAAATTGAATATGTTTTCACTTAGATATAGAAGGCTGAGAGGAGATCTCATCGACGTCTTTAAATTTGTCAATGGTCTGGAGAGGAAATGTTTGGGGGGGAACCTTGGGGAAATGTTTGAATTTAACAGAAATGATGCAATTAGAGGTCATAAATTCAAAATTAAAGTTAACCACAGCAGAACAAGGTTAAGGCAAACTTTCTTCACCAACAGGGTAGTGGGACACTGGAACCAGCTGCCAGAAAACATCGTCAGTAGCAGCACATTGAACATCTTTAAAATCAGCATAGACAATCATTACAAGAATATAGGCTTGCTTTTCAGTATTACAGGGAGGGCTGATTAACAGTTTTGGTGTGCAACTGGTTCAGTGTACAGAGTGCAACCAAGAAGGGCCCTTGTGGCTCATAGTTGCACTAATCTTTTATGTCTTTATGTCTTTATGTCTTTATGAGTTTCGAAACTCTTAATTCATGGAACAAATTGCTCTACTGCTGCTTTTGTGTGGCCAGAACACTAATTAGACTGTTTACTGAATTAAAAAAAATATGAAGATGGTATCCATATTCAGATGGTTCTCTCTATCAAAGTCATCTAACCACTCACATAGAGCTACTTTAAAACATATAATTGTTTTGTAGTGTCGTGCCATATTCTGAACATGAAAGTGGGTGTGCAGGATTACTTCACTGTAGCTGTTGTGGTACCAATTATTAGTAGCCACTAAAAATACTGGTGTAATTGCAAAAAATATCAGACCTTAAAATCCATCTTCAGGGAAATATGTAGTTTTTAGTTAATATTTGAATTCCTGATATGCCTTTCCAATGCAAAGTTGATTGATGTGTTTAAAATGTGACCACTCTTGCCTGTACTGTGTGAGATGTGATTTAAGGGTTCATTATTGCAGTTTTGAGTGTTTACAAGTGACGTTTTGCACATTTTTACCTAGGCAAAGCTAAAATGAGGTTGGGATAAGTTAGTTAACAACAGTGTGGGCCCACCCATATTATGAACACCCTCCTATGAAACTAGTTAACAACAGTGTGAGCCCACCCATATTATGAACACCCTTCTATGAAACTAATTTTCAATGCACCAATTATGAAGCACTTACGCTCGGGGAGATAAGGAATTACGCTTTTACCCGAGCTAATAATACTTATGTCCTCATTAGTTATGTCTTAATTTCCACTCATGGAACAAATACTGACCATGCTAGTGATTCCGACGGGAGCAGGGAGTCCGTGTTGTATATGCATGTGCTTAATGCATCGATGATGTGTTGTCGCACTGATGTTGTGGATGTTCAATGAACTGGGGTGGAACTTGAACCTTGGGCCTCGAGGGGGTCTCGCGCCATTCAGGTATCACTTTGCATGTTATGAAAACGTTGGGAAAAATCAACATTAAGCATGTTAAGATCATCAGTTTGGTAGCCTACTGCCAAACTGACCACCTAGAAATTGGCTGACCACCTGGATACAGGTCAGCTTAAGATAAATAATTGCTGACACAAATCATTGCTGATCCCTCCAAATTTAATGCTCACTTATTTCCCTGGTAATTTCTGGACCCAATTCTCAGACCTCAGTCATGATAAAAAGTGCAGCTCGGTGTTGCTTCAATGCTACACTACTCCTAACAATAGTAGTCTTTGTAAGTTCAGGACACGTGTAAAGCTTGGCACGTGACAAGTGCATGAAACATATGGTTCCAAATATGATTGTTGGTTTCTCAAAATGATTTCCGAAAAACACCATACTGGAAGGCATTGGGAGGGCACAAATGGATTAAGAGTCATACTCTATAGGGTCCCATGCTACAAGATTAAATTATCATGGGGCAAAGAACATTGAGAGGACACGTTCATCCTTAAAAGTAGGCAAAACAACACCCCTGGTTGCAAAGTAAATTAAAACAGTGCTATACCAATTTTATTACACCAAGACTTTCCCATGCAGAGTGTTGAATGGAAAGATGTTACGAAAATCACCAACAGTCGAGAAGATGATGGTGTTGCCCACACCCCGTTGCAACACTTGTCTATTTTATTTTGTGCAGCTCAAGGTATTTAAAGTTCTTGCTTACATTTATTACGTATTTTACTTCTTTCCTTACGCTTATTACTTAGAGCACCTTGAACAATTTTGGCTGCATATTTTGGCTGCATATTTTGTTATGCTGGGCTGCGGAATATTTTGAGCTAAGTTAATCTGGGCTAGGTTATGCTGGGCTAAGTTAGTTTTGCATATGGTACAATCAATCCACATGATACTACATCGTAGATGTAACAGCTGCAAGGTGACAAATAGTTTGCTTTGTATGGTAGGTTAGTCAGTTATTTTAATTTAGGGGTGTTTTGATCAGTGCTATGATATTAGTACTTGGCATGTCCAGAAAAGGATGTCCACTCATGTTCGTTCTTTACATGCACGCATCATACCAAATGTTTCAAAGTAGCTCTGCCATGCCAATCTGGTCCTCCTGTTGCTATGCCAATGCAATAGATCGATAGTTACACACTAATATGATTGAAAGAGACTAACATAATAATGTTAGGAGGAAATAAACATCTCAGAATCGAACTCATACCGAGCCAGTGTATATTTTAACGCAGGGGGTGGAGGGGACATAGCTACCTGGTCTGAATGGGAATGCATGGAGTTAGAGCATGAATCAAGAATGTATATGATTTCTAGACAGCCTGTTAAATGTATTCCAAATGTTTTCACCTTTTATAATAGCACAGCAGGATTTTAATCATCATGCGTACAATTTCTGACGATTTTGGATACACTGAGATATAAAACGGTTATTTGGGCTTTGGGTTGCATCGACTACTGATCATACAGCATACCACTTTATGCTATCGTCAGTTCATATATTCCATTTGATTATATTAGGGTAGGTTGGACAAAGTTAATGGAGGGAGCACATGTTTTTTTTCCTTAATGTTCCTTAGGAGGAAGGAACATTAAGTTTTCCTTAATGTTCCTTTTTTAATGGGTAGAAGAGACCGAAAAATGTTATTCGAAGTCAACTTGACGTCATAAAACATTCTTACTTCAGCCAGAATTTTCAATTTAAACACTAATTGGCAAATATGGAATATTGATAAGTAATTAAAAGCGAAAAAAAGTGAAAAATCATCTCGTAGGTTTTGTTGGATCCCTAAAGATAAGCAAACGCTGAAAGTTTCATTATAATATCTTTATCCGTTAACACGCGCCCTGGGGGAGTGGCGAAATCCGCACACCCCTCCTGTTTTTCGTAGATAACTCCAGATTTTACCGGCAGATATACGCCATTGTTTGGGTACCTACATAGAAATGACAGGCGCATCGTTTAGGGCAAGACAAATTAAAATCGGCCGACACTTTTCGACTTGGGGGCCGTTAAGGTTACAAAATTCGTAGCGTCAGACCACAAAAATCGGCGCTCATGCGCTTCCTCTATATTGGCAAAATAGATGTATTCTTAACAACACCAGCGACTCGTTTGATGCATATTATTATGCTACATGATTTAAAAGCCATGTCAGGTCGCCGAGGGCAAGTCAGGTCAAGTTAATGACAGGTTAATGGAACCAAACTTGGTTAACTAAAATGTTGTCATAAATGCAAATGACTGTCATGCGAATGATGTCACTTTCCATGCTACTCCCTACACACCCGGAATCTACTGTTTGCCATTGTGTGTCTAAGCGTTTCCATGCTGTATTCATGTATTTCACTCCTTTCTTCGCGAAGACGATTGTGCCGAGCCGCCTGATGGAGCAGTCGGGTTGACAGCCCGGTTCCGGTAACTGATGCAGGTAATGCCTTGATAAAGTGTTCCTATATGGGTGACCTGAGGTCAAATGGCGGATCTGGCAGCTGTATTGCATCATTAGCAATGTCCAAACCATCATTAAATGGGCGCTGCATGACGGAAGCAGTCGATGCGCCCCTAAGCCCCAATAACCAACCAACTCAATGCTCTAGCCTTAACAGGAGCCGATATCTTAGTGGGCGGAACCCGCCCCCTCCAGTGCGTGTAATTTTCAGAGGCCCTCCAGGGCGCGTGTTAAAGCGTGACGACTAGTTCAACTTTTTGGAGGTAACCTCACTTGCCCTTATTTATCTCGTTGACCCTAGATGACCGGACTTCAAAATTTTGACACAACATGCCAAATTGATGTGGGGAAAAGGCATGCAAAATTTCGGCGCGCTGCTACGCGTCGTTCTTTCACTATCCGCGGAAAACATTATGGGGGGTTTGTCAATGACACCCTCGAGACGACGGCGCGGGTTAATGCAACCACATAGTGTTGATCTAAAAATATGCTGAAAAGTGGGATGGTCATACCCAACTGGACACAAATGGTACTTATATGCACGAAGAGCTTACGTGAACTAGTTACAGAATGCACCCAGGCAATACTAGTGTGTATGCCCACCCCCAAAGGTAGCCTGATGACAGGAGCCACATCATTATACTATGATTCCCAGATTTAAGTTGGAAATGACGCTTAACCAGGAATATCTTCCTTTTTACTCCTAGTTCCCAATGTCATCAATTTGTTTTCTCAATGCCACTTCCTGCTTTTACCCCCCCCCCCATATACGAAGCAGTTAAAAACATTCAACAATTAGGAATTAGCACCTATAAGGGAAATGATTGGTCATAACCATGTATGTAAGGTAATGTTACCATAACCCTGGAGAAAGGGCGCTCATCACCCCAGCCAATACCACATCCCTAATACCCCAAAACTCCATTTGTAGTGAAGGTCCTTCTTCTTGGCTCGTGATAGACTAGAGGACCCGCGCGTCGCGATAACTCCGAATGCCAAAAATGATATGTTCTCTGTACGATATATTGTGCAGAAAGTATAGTGAATATATAGAGACACTCGCAATAATGTTCCAGGCCGACAGCAATCACTTTCAGTTCTCAATTTGGAGGCCGAAATACAGTTGTTAATTTACGCACGCGACCGACAGAGACAGGTCCGCGCGGCTCGACAGTCCAGACACGTCTCACCGCGGGGGTCTGGCCACAGTCCTGGCTCAGACACAGCCGGAAGGCCGGTACAGGTCGCAGCAGCCTGGCGTTGGCCCGAAAACGCTGACTCGGTTCCGACGAGGGCCGGTGACCGCGTCGCCGGTGCCGGACGGACATGTACGGGCGTGACATGTGCCGGGCATGGTAGGTCAGCTGATTTACGGGGCCACAACACTCACAGTTAGATATCATACGATTAAAACAGTACGTGTCTAGCAACTCTGTTACAACACAACACTGAGGTCGAAAAGGTCGAAGTCAATTTACAGATGAATTATGAACTCCACTTAGACAAATCACGGCCGTTTACATCACACACGAATAAAGAAACATACATGATACCGCAACAAGTTAAAAACGGGTTCCTTTGATCACGTGAAGGTCTTACGCGGGTTAGTCTAGGGGTCTTTAAGGGGTACCCATGGCCCTGGTCCATGTTAGTACAACTGATATTAATTGCAATGATTTCACTTATAAGTCCGGAATCACTATTTGCGCGCGCAATCACAATGTTCACGTTGTCGGTGTCCTGCCAATATTCAGTCCGGTTCGGGGCGTTGGAACGTGGGTGACCGTCCCACGCGTCCAACGCTCGATGGTGTCTCACTCGCGGTTGGGTCACTGGTCGGGGTGACAATCCGGCCAGCTGTGATGTCGCTCCATGTGACGTCGCAGGTGAGACCTCAGCTCACCCGCGGTGCTTCCCGACTCGCCACCGGCTGAGTCATCGCTCAGGCCGCCAGTCGCACCTGCAGAGGTGCCTGCGTTGTCAGCGGCGCTCGTCAGCGCCTCTCCGGTCATCAGGTCCTCAACGGCGCTCGGCAGCGCCGTTCCGGTCGTCGAGTTACAGGGGCCGTCTGGGAGATAAGCCGCCTCCTCCCAGGTCGCCTCTGATGGTGGGAATCCGTCCCACTCCACCAGGTACTCCATGTCAGTACTGCCTCGTCTGACAGCGAGCATGCGAGAGATACCGAAGTCGACGTCGTCAGCGGCGGTGTCGGCGTGAGGTGGCGTGCTCCAGTCGGTGTCCTGTGGCAGCTGGCGTGACCGTCTCGTCACGCCTGATTGTTAGATCGTGTTGCCGCTGGCTCGTGGCCAGCGCGGATGACGATGATGTCTTCACCGAGCGGGAGGGGTTGGAGGGTTGAAGGTTGTGTTGCGGGACAGGCAGGAACAGAACTCTGTTTTCGTTTCAGAAGACAATACACGATAACACCTGTTGCAGCTACCAGCATCAATACCACGGGAATGATCAATGCCGCATGTCCTAATGCTACATTATAGCGTAGTCCACGTTTTGTCTGCAGTTGATAACTGAGGCGAGAGACCGGAATGTCGAGGTCGGGTAACATCAACAGGGCTGCCGTCTCGGGGCCGCTGTTGAGGCTAGGTAGGCGGGTTCGAATGGTCTGCTCTGTCAGCTCGACCAACTGGGCCAGCTGTGAGCGTAAGGAGTTCACTTGATTGACATCCATAAGGGACGTTTTTGAGCTGGCCGTGGGGATTCGGAAATACTTTGAAAGGATCGAGCAGCCATTGTCCAAGTGCACCAAATGTGCGGGGGTGGTCGTGGTGAATTCTGAGGTGCCATTGGCACAAACTATTTGAATGTTCACTGTTGATCCTGAAGTAATCAGCCAAAGATTTCGTTCTACTTCCAAAGCTGTCGGTGTACTTTTGAAAGACACGAGTGCCTTGCACTGCGTTTTGATTTCGTCGGTTTCGTGTAAGTACAAAGATTTCACACAGGACGCGGACGTCGCTGTTAATTTTTCTGCGCTGTGGAAATGGCAAAATGTCGTTGTCGCAAACATATGTCGATGTTTTCAGATATCTCCATAAAACGGGGGTTGTCCTGGCTGATGGCAAAGAACTTTACGTTTCCTGTTTCAAATTTTGTCTCCAAAGACAAGTTTCGGCTAGGCAGGTTCGTATTGAAGATTTCAAACACGTTGAAGCGGTCCGGAATGGTTACAATGGGGATTGGCAGCGTCGCGTAGGGTCTGGAGTTCACGACGGTCAGTGAGGTATGAATGATCCGGTAGTACTCCTCGGGTTTGTCGGCCCGGTAAGGTAAGGCTTTTCCGCCGGGTAAGGCATTGGTGACACTTGAAAGAATGCTAAGTAGTTGAGCTGGTTTGACCAAAGATCGAGGCAGGATGCCATGACCCAAAAGGGTAAGTTGTATCTGCAATTCTGAAAGTTGAGTGCCAGCCTGTTGAACGAAGGCTCGAGCGTTTTCAGTTACCTTTGTAACTTGGTTTTGCAGCGAAATGTAAGTTTCAAAGTTTTGCAGTGCAGTATGTTCCATATTGGAGACTTGGTAGGTCAGATTGTTCACCAAACGGCTGATCCGATTGATCGCCTCGCGGTTTGTTTGTATTTCCGCGTTAGTATGGTTCATGAGGGATACATTTTCTCCAAGGACGTGAGCTATTTCGTCTTTTTCATTTTCCAAGGTATCAAGTCGGCTGAGGACGGCTTCAAGATCGGTGTCGGTAGCGGTACCAAACAGAAACGACAAGGCATTTCCAACGAAGGGTAGGACGGATCGCTTCGGTCTACGATTGTTCAGAATAATTGAATTGGCTGTTAGGATGGTAGCATCTAAATTTATCTTAAGTGTTTCCAAGTTATCGGTCAACTGTGATTTCACGTCGTCGGAGTACAGAAATTGCGGGTGGTCGGTGAGATACAGACGCATACGTTTTTCAAACACGTGTAACGTGTGGTTCAGGTCACTCAGCGAGGTTGGCACATCATACACATGAAGCGGTACATGTACATTCCAGATCTCGTGAGTTGAATATAAGACACCGCGTGGCAAAAACAGAGTTCCGTAAGTGGTTTTAAGTACAAGGAAGAGTAGGATAGGAATGATTTCGACCACCGACATTCTGTAACATCAATGACCTGTGTCACACTAGACATCAGGATAGGTGACGTCACAACGTCACATCAACATCATTATGCCCATAAGGGGTTCCTTCATGGTGGTGCTACACGCATCACATTAATGGCACCGGCTATCATGCCTGAGGATGACGTACTCACGTCGCCTGACGTGGCGTCACTGCGCCAACAATACAATTACACAATCACTTGGGGTGACTCACAGGTATACTTCAACAATTCAACATTTCGGCTTTCTACTTAAGCAATGACTGGAACATCATCATTTGTAATTTCAGCTGCTTCATCATTGATTCATTTTGCATCTCCACAAAGCTCGCAAAGGCGCTAGCTTTATTAGGCGTGACGTCGACACGGTCCACATCAGCTTCGTAATCGGTGGAAGTAGCAGAGTCATCATGAATTTGAAGTTTGCACGGAGGACGATCATCATCAGATGATTCCACTAAAGGTCGCTTTTTCGGGACTGGCCTCACTGGGTCTCGAGTCGAATCCTGCAAGCGTTTTGCTAATTCTGAAAGCGGAATTTCATCTTCTGACTCGCTAATCGGGGGCTTCGAACGTTTCGTTAATTGCGACTGCGAATTTTCAGGGTCTGAATCACTAGACGTGGGCAGTGGTCGTTTTAGGCGTTCTGCTAACTCTGATAGGGGTAGATTGTCTTCGGAATCGCTCGAAGAGGGGAGTGGTCTTTTGTTTCGTTGAACTAATTCCGAAAGTGGGGCATCGTCGTCAGACTCACTGGTCGACGGCAACGGCCTTTTGTTCCTCTGAACTGGTTCAGACAAAGGAATGTCTTGCTCGGTATCACTTGATACCGGTGTTTGCTCAGCTGCATCCGCTGGCGAGGTGAGAGGTGCTCTTTCCGGCAGGTCAGACTCAACCGGAGGTGGTTGCACTGAACCCGGCATGGGCTCTGTGAACTCAGCGGTTTCATCATCCTTTGTTCTCGGCGGACTGCATACGTCCATGGGACAATCCTCACAGGGACTGTAATCGGGGCCAGCCTCGGCCCGTTTGGCTGACCTAGAAGGCTGCACTCGTTCAGGGGCTGTACGGTCTAACTTTGACGTTTTCTCTAGATATTTCTGGTTCACTGGCTCGTCTGAATCCTTGGTAGTTTCCCAGGCTGTGTTCGGGTCCGCTAGTCGCAGTTTTTGGACATGTACCAGTCGGGTCTTACCGGTGATCTGATTCCTAATAACATAATTTACTGGGCCAGTCTGCTTGATAATCCGAAAGTAAGGTTTCCAGGGGAGCGATAATTTTGGCGACGTGCCAGGCTGTACGGTTGTGTCATAATAATATACGGGATCTCCAATTTTGAAGTTTCGTGGTTTGGCTTTTCGGTCAGCGTACTCTCGGTTCCTCTCATGGCTCATGACAATGTGCATTTTCACGTGGCTGTAAGCTTCATGCCGATTGTTCAGCATTTTCGGGACATAGTCCTCCCCATAATATTTTACTTTTGGCTGGAGCAAATTGTCCAGAGGGAGAACGGGGTCTCTGCCATACAGTGTGAAGAAAGGCGAAATGGTTCCGGAGCTTCCAATATTTGCCGTTCGGTAGGCAGCCAGAGTTGCAGGTATTTTCGTATCCCAGTCATCTTGATTTTGGTTAATTGTTTTTGCCAATATGTCGTTTTGGCACCGGTGATAACGTTCGCAACGCCCGTTAGATTGCGGCCTATACGCGCTAGTTGTGATATGGCGAATGTTTCCAATTCATCAACAACGGCATTTCTGAATTCTGATCCTAAGTCAGAGAGGATGACTTGTGGACATGAATGGCGTGGAATGATTTCTTCCATGAGGATTTTTGCGACGGTGTGAGCGTCCTTTCGTGCTGTGCAAAAACTTTCAGGCCACAAGGAAAACAAGTCGATAATCGTTATGACGTAGCGGTTACCTTTTTGCGTTTCTGGGTACGGTCCGCAAGTGTCAATAGCAATCATTTCAAAGGGATAGTCAGGTACTGGCATCTCCTGCATCTGGGCGGGTGCTGCCTTGGCCCTGCGTCCAGTGCAAGGCACGCAAGCCTTGAGGTAGGCCACTGTGTCTCTCCACGTTCCATTCCAGTAATATCTAAATTTAAGCCTTTCGTAAGTTTTCGCGAGTCCCATGTGCCCTGCAAAGAAACCTTCATGCATCTCCTTCAATACTTCTTGTCTCAGACATTTAGGCACACATAGTTGTAAGCCTGGAAATGGTCCACAGCGAGGTCCGTCGCTGACTTTGTAGATGAGTATGTCCAACTCCATATAATGCAAAACGATGTCTCGATAATCTGCGTGATTTTTGTCATTCATGATTTTTCGAATATTTGCTATGTCCTCATCAACCTTTTGAAGCTCCTCTATGCTTTCCCATTTCACCATTACATCCTTAAACTTTTCCTCTCTGCTCAATTCTTCCTCGGGTTTTCTGAATTCGGTGTTCCTAAAGTCGCCTATTGGAACATGATCAGTGTCGATTACGTTTACTTTTTGTTCGGTTTCACTCATTCTGCTAAGATGATCTGCTACTACATTTTTGGTTCCTTTGATATATACCACTTCACAGTTGTGCTCTGAAAGCATGATCGCCCACCTCTGAACCATTGGGTTCTTCATTTCTGACAGGTTCAGGAACGTCAACGGGCGGTGGTCAGTCAAAATGGTGAATTTCGATCCTAACAAATATTGGCGTAATTTCTGAACAGACCAGACCGTTGCGAAGGCCTCGCGGAGGATCACTGGCCACTTTTGTTGAGTTTCGTTCAACTGTTTCGATAAGTACTGTATTACTCGTTCGTTTCCATCATGTTCCTGTACCAAAACTGCTCCAACAGCTGTCTGTGAGGCGTCCGTATATAATTTGTAGCCTTTCGTGATGTTAGGGTACGCCAACACTGGCGCAGACGCTAGTTTTTGTTTTAATGTTGCAAACGCATTTTCGCAATCATCTGTCCAGGCGAATATGGCATGTTTCTTTGTCAGGTTAATCAATGGCGCGGCAATTTGGCTAAATCCTGGTATGAAGCGTCGGTAGTATGAACACATACCGATGAATGAGCGGACTCCCTTGACATTAATCGGGGCTGCCATATGCTGAATGGCTTCAACTTTCCAGGGTTTGGCTCGATGCCAGAAGCGGACACTACGTGTCCCAAGTACTGCACTTTTTTCTTTCAAGAAGTCGCATTTAGAAAGCTTCAACTTCAGCTTTGCTTTGCGTAGTCGGCGAAAAACTTCTTCGAGATGAGCCAAATGTTCGTCAAACGTTTTTGAGTATACTATGATGTCATCGACGTAGGCAGTTGCAAACTGATTTTGAATTCCAGACAACACCTTATTCATAATTCCATGAACTTGGATGGGGCGTTACAGATGCCAAACGGCATTTTGCGAAAGTTCCAGAGGCCTAGAAAACACGTGAAAGCTGTTTTTGGAATGCTCTCCTCTGACATCGGAATTTGCCAATAACCAGCTTTCAAATCCAAAGACGAAAAGAACTTCGCACCTCCCAAAGAGGCAAGGATGTCCTCAATGAGGGGGAGTGGGTAGCTGTTTTTCTTGGTCACCTTGTTTAATTTTCTGAAGTCTATTGCGAAACGGTTGCTTCCATCTTTTTTGCGAACAATTACTATCGGAGCCGCCCATGGGCTGTCTGATTCTTCAATGATTCCGGCTTCTAGCATTACTTTAATTTGATCTTCAACATATTTTCGCCGAGAGAATGGCGTTTTGTAAGGAGCTTGTCGGATCGGTGGGTTATCTCCAGTGTCAATGTCCATTTTGATGACATCAGTCGTTCCCAAATCTGCGTCAGTCGCGGCAAATAAGTCAGTGTTAGCACGTAGCAGCTATTCCAGTCTGTCTGTCAGTGCCAGTCAAGTGAGTCAGTTTGGCTTGCTCGAGTGGGTCAGAGGGTGCGGTTGGCGGTGTCAAGTCAATGTCTTGGGACAAGACAACAAGGTTTTCCAAATCCGAGTCGGCTATAGTCTCAGCGAATGCTATTACCTGCTTTGGGTACAAGGTAAAGTCTCTTGTAGTGGTATTCACAATTTGTATCGGAAGGCGTTTATGTCGGTGCGGTTTGGCTACCACTTCGGCTATGAACAAGCCGGGCTCCTCAGAAATTAGTGGGATGTTGTCCAGTGACCGCACATAACAAGTCTGTTCCACTAATTGCACTCTGTTCACAGCTGCCGGACACTCCACGACCGTGTTGGCCGGGATATGTATGCGTCCTTTGATTCTGACTAGTGAGTTCGCCTGCTCACTGGTCTGTCGCTGTGGTCTCAGTGGCACCATGTTGCCTTCAATGCACAAAGCCTTTTTCTCAAAGTCCAATTTTGCTCCCAACTTCGTCAAAAAATCATTTCCCAACATGCATTCCTGTTTCAGGTCCTCCACAATCCGAAATTCGAACGGTTTCCGGAATTCGCTCATCTCAACCATGAAGGTTCCGACTCCAATGTTTTTGAGACGATGTCCACTGGCGGATATCAGTGGAATACAGTCTCGTCGGTCGTCTGAAAATTTCACGATGTCTTTCTCGGCGATTTTGTCAAAGAACTTTCTCGAAATCAATGATATATCGGCCCCAGTGTCCACTAGCGTATAAGCTTTTTGGTTGCCTATGCGTAGCCACGCCACTGGTGTATTCACCTTGATGCGAACTTGTTGGACATGGGCCAGTTTTTGTTTACGTTTTTCTGGATCTCGTTTCCATCTGATATTTTTACTTTCCTTCCTCTGTGGTTCCTGTTTTTGTTTCTGCTTATTTTCAGCTCCATTGTGGTGGTCATTCACAACGGAGCTTTTTAGTTTCCCGCATGTCTAGGGGGATTTGGGCCGGAGCGGCACTGCCGACCTATGTGACCAATTTGTCCGCACCGCACACAAATGGGTCTGCCGTCGGAAGTCCAACGGTAGGCTGGGTTTGGTGGTGCTCTCCACATGCTAGGTCCCATGGGGGGTCGTGGCCTAGGGGGTCCATAGTTGGGTCCAGAGGGGTAGTTTCGCGGCGGTCGGGGGAAACGTTGTGATGGGCTAAATACTCGGGGTCCAGGCTGAGGATGGCTGTTACTGGAATGCTTCACTGTCTCTGGTTCTTTCGCTAATTTTTCCACTGATTGGCCTATCGCCAACACAAGTTTCTCCAATTTGTCTATCCTGTCGTCTCCTTTTTCCACATGACTCTCATCAACTTCCATTGGTTCCTCTTTCTGGACACCTCTACACAACTCAATAACCCCGTTTACTTTCTGCTCCCTTACTGCAAATTGGATGGCATCCTCCAGAGTTCGGAACTGCTGCCTGTATAATTTATTTGCTAACGAGCTACTATGCACGCCTCTATTAAAAACGTCTCTCAAAATTTCCTGAGTGGTTGGATTGCTAAGTCCGTGTACGCTTCACGTGTCAGGACGAGCAGTCTCTCTCCAAAATTTTGCACCAGTTCGCCATGATGTTGTTTCATCTTTCTCAGACTCTCCTGAGAACATTTTTGGTCCGAAAGGTCAGAGTATCTCTCTTGCATCATCTGTTTAATTTGTGCCCACGTCATAGTTCGTTGTTGATTGAGTACGCGTTGCATGAATTCGGCTGCGGGTCCAGAAAGCGTTTTCATGCAAATAATTTGCATATACCCTTCATCCATACTAAAACTGATGCGGTCCAAGTGGCGAATCCAATCGCACAGTTTATTATGACTCTCCCCAGAAAAAGGTTTGATATTTTGCGTCATGCCTTGTGACCTCATTTCCAACCGAATTTTGTTGAAGCTTTTCGCCAGTCTGTCAAAGGTGATTTCAGTCATGTTTAATTACGTTACGTTTTATTTTATTTTTCACAAAATTTTTACTCACAAAAATTTCGGGATTTTCGCTCACCTTATGGATAATTAAATGTTTCAAGTTTAGTTCCAAGTTCACACGAGAAGTCACACGTACAATATTCGGCACACAGTAGGTATACGACACGATTATGCAATTTTTTTTACAGTTCTATTCGTGGTCGAAAATCGGAGGCGGTATTTTTGGAAGGACTTTGGGATATTGCTCGGACTTACTTAATGGTGCGGAAGACTTATTCCCTTCCCCGTCCGTGCTGAATGGCGCGTTGAAGTTCTGCGTTGTCGTTGACGAAGTCCACCAGTTGAATCCGCAGTCACGGGTACCAGTCGAATCCGGGTCACTCAGGTACCAGTTGTAGTGAAGGTCCTTCTTTTTGGCTCGTGATAGACTAGAGGACCCGCGCGTCGCGATAACTCCGAATGCCAAAAATGATATGTTCTCTGTACGATATATTGTGCAGAAAGTATAGTGAATATATAGAGACACTCGCAATAATGTTCCAGGCCGACAGCAATCACGTTCAGTTCTCAATTTGGAGGCCGAAATACAGTTGTTAATTTACGCACGCGACCGACAGCGACAGGTCCGCGCGGCTCGACAGTCCAGACACGTCTCACCGCGGAGGTCTGGCCACAGCCCTGGCTCAGACACTGCCGGAAGGCCGGTACAGGTCGCAGCAGCCGGGCGTTGGCCCGAAAACGCTGACTCGGTTCCGACGAGGGCCGGTGACCGCGTCGCCGGCGCCGGACGGACATGTACGGGCGTGACGTGTGCCGGGCATGGTAGGTCGGCTGATTTACGGGGTCACAACACCCACAGTTAGATATCATACGATTAAAACAGTACGTGTCTAGCAACTCTGTTAGAAACGTTCACCAACATCCAACATAACCATTAATGCCTATCTACCTATCTACCCAACCCTATTAGCTCAATCGTACTTAACACATGTGGCTCGAGTGCCCTGTCAATAATTTTCAGTGCAATTTCAATGTACAGTGTGCCCCCTTAGCATAAGTATAAGCCAATCCACTACCACTCAGGACTAATCCACATGTTGCACCAAAAAAAAACGATTAATTCTATTTTAAAATTAACGAACTGAGGGAGCTGATTTAACATGAGGAGGCAGCCTTGCCACTGATCAATAATGTTTTGACAGTGACCTGTTGTTTAGCTGTTCTACACCTTAATTTGTCTAACCTGAAGTGATGATCCCATGTTACAGTCTAAATAGAAGGGCATCATTAACATTTACCTGATCTAGCTATTTAATGATTGCATGCATTTCAATCATATTACCCCTTAATCTCCTGTACTCCACTGTTTACATATATAATGCCAATTATAAGTTACCTAGTTCACTGATGGTTCTAATGGCTTTGCGCTTCACTCTTTCAGGTATATCTGTGTTTTTTTATAAGTGGGGGCTCCATGCCTGTACGTAATATTCTAAGTGGGGTTGTACATAGGCTGAGTACAGTTTTTCATGACTACCTTGTTTTTCTACCTCACCCTACTATTAATGATTTCAAGCATTCTGAATGCTGGATTCCAAGCTGAATTACCATTTGTTCTGCTATTAGGTCATTTTACACCAACACACCTGAATATCTTTCCTCGTTAATACCACTCAGTTTCCTACCTCCCATTGTATATCTGGAAGTCTCACTACCAGACCCCAGTCGCATAAGCTTCCATTTTATAGTTGAAAGACATCTGCCAATGATAGGATCACTTTTTAGGTCCTACTTGTCTAGTTGAACATTACTATGTAGACCACTACTGTTAGCCACTCCTACCAGCCTCATGTCATCAGCAAATTTGAACACCTTATCCTTAACCCCTACCTGAATGTTATTCACAAAAATGATAGATTAAAAAGAATGAATTTAAAGTAGAATACAACTAAAGAAGAATATACTTAAAAAATAATATAATTAGATAATAATATAATTAATGAAGAATATAATTAATGAAGAATATAATTCAAGAAAAATATAATTAAAGAAGAATATAACTAAACAATATAATTAAAGAAGAATATAATGAAAGAAGAATATAATTAAAGAATAATTTATAAAAAAAAACAATTAATGAAGAATGTTTTAACAACACATGATCTGATATAACTGACAAAGTTAAGAAGAGTCAAAGGAATCAAAATTCAGAGGCTAAAAGTATCAAAGAAAAATATTGAAAAAATAATAAGTAAAAACAAGCCAAATGAACACGCCAAAGGAACGTGTCCAAAGCATCATGTAAAAGAAGACATAAACAAGTTAACAGAGCAGGTTAAAATAATAGAAGGAAAAAATACAAGTAAAAAGAACAGCAGTTGAAAGCGTCCAAGTGAAAAGAGCAAGATGGAAGAGTAAAAATGTAAAGAATGGAAGAAAAATCCACTTTTCGCATACCTAGAACCAACCAAACCTGGCAAATTACCCACCTGAAATGCCCAAATGTAAGTAGGTACCCTACAAACCTGCTATGCTTACTTCAATTGTATATATGCTATTGCACTATTTTACTGCACTATTAATGCACTGACATTTTAACAGATATAGGTACATATAAATCAATTACGCGCAGTTATTTTCATTTCGAAATCAGTAGTGCCCTGGATTCACCGTCAGATAAACATCTTACCCACCGTCACCTGCCACGCACACCTGACGCGAAGCTACTTCCGCGATGGCCGAACAAAAATAGAGATGGTGATATCAATCGTAAGCTATGTTCTGAAACACCAACTTTTAAAACCACTAATCATAATTTCGAACCATTGATATTTATTGGTCAATTAGGAATTAGTACTAACCTAATTTATAGTTGTATTCATGAAACATTGATCTTAGCAGCAGGAGTCTCGTCACCACTATTTCCACTAGAACAGGAACTTACACAAGCTTGACCGACTTCTAGTTCACACAGATTCACACACACACACACACACACACACAAACACACACACACAAACACAACACAAACACACAAACACACAAACACACACACACACACACACACACACACACACACACACACACACACACACACACACACACACACACACACACACACACACACACACACACACACACACACTCACACACACACCCATACGTGTAAGGCGTGCAAAGCGAGGACTGTGACTCGTCACCGACTATCGAGGACCATATGAAGGCACCAGTTGACAAGGCTCAGACTTCGAATGGTACTAGTCGTGCATGTCTAGTCATGCTCTGTCTATAGAGTTACGGAGAAAAATATCATGACAGGCCATCAGAGCGAAACTGAATACCGAGGACCGATGCGATAACCGAGGACCGATTTCGCACGGGCGCAACCAGGGGGTGCAACTGCGGGCGTTTGCTCCTTTCCTCGCTCAAAGCGTTTTTCAAGCGAAGGCGCCTCTCAGAGTAGAAAAGGCACCTCATCCAGGGAAATAGTGACACATCCGGAGAAATGGTGAGCCTCCAGAAAGTAAATACTCGAATAATCAAATTCCCTTCATCCGCCCCTGTCGGTGTGTGAACTGTGCGGACGTGCTGTGAATATCGAGGCCCGTGTGTGAAGGGTTCCTACCATCCACCACATACGAGGACCGCTTTATACCCATCCACGTTGTCTTCTCAAACGCCCTGTGCGGTATCGACGCTGATCACAGCCACAAGTATATGATAATGAGTCTGGCACCTGGCATCAAGCAGCAAGACGCAGCTTGACATCCGCTAGGAAGCAACGTATATTTCCTGGTGACGTCGACTATTTCCCTTGTAACTTAATTTCGGTAATTCGAAGTCAAGATCACGGAGCATCATGAAATTGTGTTGAACATCAGATGCTCCTTAGTGCGACCGTACTGAAATGCTGTAATAATGTTGTTTGAAATACAATGTGTTCTCCTTAATTTTCCGCTGCTACCAAGCTTGCACAGTAGTGGAGAGCGGCAAGGGGAAGCATTCCATAATATATACAATGACTTTCAATCCATTCTTCAAACCCGAATGCATCGGACACAATGTGAAAACATGCGATATGACAAGATAAAGGCTCATCTTCCCTCACCCGTCTCCCATTTCACCTTGAAGCACGTTAAGCTCTACGTCAAGTTTGGAGGACTATCGAGCGCTTCCTTCCGGGCGCAGGGGAACCGACTGTACAAATGCTGGTGGCGCCTTTGCCGAATCCCCCTGCTGCGGGAATTAACAAACAAACAAACAATGGTAAGGAACGGCAACGAAATCAGCACGCAGTAATCTGGAACTTTAGCAACTTTTATCATAAAATGACCTTTTGGGATCATTGCAAGGATTTTTTCTCGCCGCCAACATAATACGATACTCTGTCCTGCTGAGTATCGTGGAAGCTGACTGGACCGGTGCTGATGGTGTCCCTGATGAGCCGTCCCTACTTAACACCGTTGGAGCTGGCCGAACTGTGATGGTGGCGTCTCTGTCGAGCGGTCCTTGCTGACTACTGCGGGAGCTGACTGGACAGGTTCTGGTAGCGTCCCTGCCGAGCCTGAATGCCGTCAGAGTAGCGAACCAGTACTGGCGGTGTCACTGCTGAGTCACCTCTACTGAGTACCGGTGGAGTCGACCGATCGATGCTAGTTGCATAAGGACCGAACGGTTCCTACTACGTAACGGGGAAGCTGATCTGACCAGTGTTGGTGGCATCCCTGCCGAGCAACGCCTGCTGAGTGTGGGGGTGCTGGCCGGCGACGCTGGTGGCGTACAAACCATGCGGCCCATACTATGCACCGTGGGAGCTGGTGCTGGTGGGGTACGTGCCGAGCGGTTCCTACTGAGTGCCGTGGGAGCTGACTAGGCCAGTGCTGGTGGCGTTTCTCTCGAACCGCCACTACTGGGTACTGGGGGAGCTGACCGGACCGGTGTTGGTGGCGTCTCTGCTGAGCGGCCTTACTGAGCACAGGTGGAGCTGATCGGCCGATGTTGGTCATGCCAATGATAGTAGTGTCCTACTATTTCTGTGGTATCGCTGTAGTGTAATGGTCATGGTGGGACGGTTCCAGATGTGGAGCAAAACGCCGAGTTCGCGTGTGAACATCAGTTTTTTTTTTTGGCGTCTGAATCGTACTGCATGTCGTTAACCGCTAAGAGTAAGTAGCCCTGTGGACCACTTGGAATAGTGTTTGTCTGTTGCGGTGTTATTTAATGCGGGATATTCACCACCAGATTTCAAATACGTCTGGATTCGTAGTTGTTAATGCGGAAATCGAATCGAGTTTTGCCGAACTTTAGCAATATTTGCTGGATTTTCACTTATTCGTCTTTGAGAAGCATTGCAGTCAATTTTATAAAAAGTCCGGTTCGAACAATCTTTGAAACAAAACTTGGCATCCTGTGCGGTTTCAGTCTGCTATTTTCTTTGTCTTTCGGCGCTAGGTGCGTCAAGATGGCTAAAACTAGGCTGAGGTTCGTCTATTTGTGCAGAATTTCAGATAGTGTTCAAAACATAACAATAGTGATACACATGCGCAGAAATGAAAATGCCCTGCACGCCTTATTCGCGATGCTAACACCACAGGAAATAAAATATCTATCACTTTCTAGTTCCCTCTGAATGTAAAATGAATAGCGATTCAAAACACGATGTTCATGTGGACGCCATCAGTCATGGCATCTCTCCCCAAATACGTGTTTCACAAAACAGAATATACATTCCGTGTTGAGGTTAGCATATTGTTGCGCGATAAATATCTTGTGTAGTCTTATCATGTCTCATCAGAAAGGGTCATTATAACATAGTGATCATAATGGTCATATGTTCACGATCATTATGTTCTTGAAAGTTCAATATTTGCAAGCGAGGATATGGGAATCCCAACTTCGTCTCGATACTATACAAGAAGAGTGAATACGTGGATTATAGATACAGGTGTGAAAACGAAAGCTATTTATATAAAAATTGAAATCGGGTACAACTTCAGCTATGCTATTTGTTTCTTGGTTTCTAGTATATCATTGGACCGATCAGTATTGGTAACCTATTGGTGTGACATAATGCTGCTTCAGGTATCGTCGCATCCTCTCCGTCGGTGCCAATCGATTGCTGCTTACATGACGAGCAATAAGGGGCGTACTGCTAGACTGTGGGCTACGCCAACGGAGAGAGTTGGAAATATCGGAACACAACAGTCAGGTTTTGAGGTTGATTCAAATTAGTCAGGTCCTGCAACGAGCCGGCGACTCGTAATGCGGGGCTTAGAGTTACAAGCACGGTGTGATGGCTGAAGCAAGACTATTGAAATTATGGATGCGTTAGGCATGCGGCCGAGCCAGGTGGTGAATCTGCGAGCTCGGGAACGGATCCAGAAGCCTGGCGGGATGAACTTTCGCAACAAATCTCCGATTTATTTTCCTTTAAAAATTATTGGATTTTTTAACCGCTGATATTCCTAGGATTTGTTTGATACCATATTTATCATATATAATGTTGCTAGACATCGAGAAAATACAATCTTATTGCAAAGTATAGGAAATAATCGGTTCCTAGAGGAGAGGGGGAGTGGCGGAATGGCTGCAAAGACGAGTCCATGGCTATTCAGGGCGCTCGCAATACCCATGGATCTGATATAACTATGACTAAATAAGCGTGTGTCCTTGTTTGCACTTCATTTACTCTCCGGCACCATAAACACTCACAGAGCATGGGAGGATATAGGGAATAAGCATAGGAGCATGTGTGAAATGTGAAATGTGCCCCTTTGGCTGGATAGGCCAGAAGGCTCGAGTGCACTCCTTCCCCTGCCGCTCGACTGATTTTTCATTCGTCAAGGACTACGAGGGATAGACGCCTCTGAGAGGAATAGGCCCCACTTGGAGACGAAAAAGCACCCTTCATTGTGCTCCGGTATACTCCACATCTTTCGCTTTACGAATTTTTCTGCCGAAGCGCCCCGCCGACCAAATATGTCCCTCCCGAAGGAAATTTAGGAATTTAAACCTGAATGTTTTGGTTTTTTTCAACGTGGCTGCGTGTGGAGAATTATGTGCATGACTCGTTGGTTGGGAAATATGCTGGGGGGATAGGTGTCAATTTACAGACAGGTATGTAACTGCCGAAGAGTGTTGAATATGGGTCTGATAAGGAAACCAGGGTTTGGAAGTGTTATCATGCATAGCATGTCATATACTTCGGACGATATTTAGTGAAGCACTTGCGTCCATTTATCCAGAACTCAGTCAGACCCTTCTTTCTAGTGTTTATTCTCAGGTTTCCATTTAACTGGGATGCAAGCGGGCAAGACCGTCGTATTTTCAAATTAGACAGCCAGAACCTGACTGGTTTTCCTCACTGATTCCCAATTAAATCTCAACACATTGCAACCTGGGTTGCCAACAAGCACTTAAGCACAAATGTCAAGGAATTATTTTCCCTAATGTGACACTTATTTCCCCGGACCATTGTTACATGCTACAGAAAGTGCTACAAACTAACCTAGCATACACCAGCAGATAGTTGATCGCATCAATTAGGATGAACTATCAATCATCTTTGTCAGCAACTATCCATTCCATCACCATCACCATCCCATTCTCACGCTTCACACCATCACCATCACCATCGTTTAGCACAATCGGGTCAACTATCAGTAGGTCCATGTAAGGTTAATAATTTACGCATAGGTGTAGGTTAGGTTACATCAGCTTACAACACGTGCAATATACCTTCAATAAGGAGCTGAGGAAATGAGTGCTACTGTAGGAGAAATAGATGTTCAGCAAGCGGCTTTAAGTACTGAGAGGAAATATGGACCAGGAAATGAATGCAAAGGCCCCCTGAAGACATAAGCGTGTATAAATAGCATCAACTATTCTGATAAACGTTGCCCCCATTTTATTATGTGTTGACGGTCAATCGTGGAAGTAGTTTACCTCCGGTATGCTTCTAGGTTGGTGCTTACACACCAGAAAGCTGACTTCTAATGATGCAGGATCACTTTCTATTCGGGTCCTATACCTATCCTGCTTATACAGTATTGGTTTTACCTCATGTAGACCTGGCACTTAAACCTACTCGTCAAGCACTTCTTTTTCGCACTGCATCAGATGTTTCCTCAGTTGAAGGTTTATGAAATGTACCACAAACTAACCAAATAAAATATCAACGTTTAGATTGCATCCCCTTAAACTCTTGGATAATTGATCGTATCTGCCAAAATTTAGTCAATATATCTGAGGACACTTGAGAAAAAAAAAATGCAAACTGGCGGATCCAAGGACGGGCAAGGGAGCCATGTTCCTCGTCCAAGGAGGTCGATTTTGCCTAGCTTTTGCCGTCAGTAAAATATCATATTCTTCAAGTCTAATAAAATTTCATGGCATAAGTATTGTCTTAAGCAGATCCGACTACTGTATCCGGTTAAAATCCGATGGCTGTTTGGAAACTGGAGGAACGTTTTTGAATTTAGCCCCAAGCTTGGCTTTCGGATCCGCCTCTGGCTCTACATGTGATTAAAGTGCTGCATCAGTGAAATATAGATGACAGAAACCTGCGAATATAGTTAGATTAAGTGAAAAGATGAGCCAATTGTCAATTTACCACAAAATGTTTTGTGGGGGTGGATTTCTTGATCAGAGCTAGGCATGGAGATGGAGCCAGGTCATTGACCTCATCAAAGCACAAACCATAGTAAGATGAATGAAGCCAAGACTGCATCTGAAGCTGAACAGCTAAAGCAAACCTATATGGTGCCACATTCATGCCTTCAAAGACCAAACCAAAAAGAGGCTAGAGCCAACAGTTGAAAACGTTAGTTAAATAATGCGAAGGGTTGATTCCAAAAGATCGGAACTAAATCCAAAGCCACGAAAATAAAAGCTAGAAAGTCGAAGTTGTTTGTATGAAAGCGAAAATAAGGCAAAGGCATTGCACCTTTTGTGGTTAGGGGTGGGGTGGAAATTCGAGGCAGAATCCATCATCATTGGTGATCAAGGCTGGGGGAGGGGGCGATGTCATGCTCCTCCATAAAAAACAGCTAATTATCTGGAGTAAAATTATCTTGAAATTGAAGTCGAAATCATCTGAAGGATGTAATTTTACGTGGCAATGGGCACATAAATAGGTATTAGAACATTGCATCCTCATTTTCGTTACTTCAAGCAGTGTATCTCATCCATGAAGACATTTTGCCGGTAGTTTTCCTCAAACGAAATCCTAAATCATGGCCTGATCCTTGGTTGTGAGGCATGCCCACATGTATATTTGTAGGTAACAACGTGCTGTGTATGCGCAATCTTTTTCTACATTAGCCATTGTCAAAAGCTGTAGTCTGTCGATATGGTAATTGAATTTAGCCCCTAATGTGAAGAATATATTCATTTCAGTAAACAAGTGAACTGACCCGCTTGCAAATTCTTGCGAAATTAAGCCTTCGGTGAGCGTGTTGTAGTGCAGCATGCAATGTCCTTTCCCGCCAGCTACCAATTTGAAAGAAAGGCAAAGATTTTGCCAGCGCATCTTTTTACTGGAAAAGTAGTTTATTTGTTGTCAGGACATCTGTCCATCAGCGCATATTTTACTCATCAAGCATTCTAAGCTGCTACAAGGCATCTCTTACATATACGAGGAAGCAGCTTTCTTCCATAATTGCATTCCGATGTGGCACAGCCAGAATTCTATTTGCGAGATATCATGCAGATCAGGATGGGTTCCCCCATACTGGGATCCCCAAAACAAAGGCACATTCAACAGGTTAGATTCATTGTATCTCAGTGGGCAACCTACGAAGGCAGTTCTGTCTTCTCATCCATAGAAAGGAACTCAAAGTGAATTATGTCATAAATTGATTCGCAGGACATGCAATAACTAGAAGAGTTGTTGTCACGTATCTTATTAAGCAATCCTACTTGTTAACACTTACTATACTGGCCCTGCAACCTTAACACTCAACTGCAACCTTAACGCACGTCCGACGGTCCGCACCAACTTCGCCGATCCGCTCAGGTCCGCCGATCTGCTTATTTTTTCCGCTCAGGTCAATACTCGGGTCACTGGGTCATCATAGGTCAATTTCGACGACATCGGGTGGGACACTCAGATATTGACACATATTATCAGGACCTGTAACAAATAGAAACAAACGGCGAACGTTATTCGATTCACAGAGAACAATCGAGGCGCCAACTACGTGTCCAAGCAGGGATACTTCTTACTCCGAAACTATGACCTCAGGCCAAGGTCATGAAGTAGCCTAGGGAGGGTATGTAATGTATCAATCGACACGTCTTGACGATACAAGCACAATGGCGGTAATTTGAGCCTTCTAACTCAATGCACTTAGATATAATGCACAGCAATGTGCTAGTGATCTTAGGTGACCTCAGATGACCTTGGTGAGGTAATTGAGCAAAAATGTCAGCGGTAACATTAAGCATAGCTGCCAACTACACGCCACAACTGCTGTGAGGTCATTCCGAGAGCAAATATGTAACCAGGAAACATTAGTATATTTTACCATAGCCCTATGGTAGGGGAACCGATGGCCGCGACCTGACCTCAGGTGAATGCCACGAAAAAACGACATATATTATGGTCCCTGATGAGATCCCTAATACACATAATTTTTTGTCACATCAAAGCATAGAAACAAAGAAGTGAGCAATGGATGGCACCACAAGACAGGGAGTTGTGATCAGCTCAGCTTTGTCTCTCATAACTCACAGGAGCAATGCGCCTTAAGCCGGCAAGTGACGTCAGTCAACCTTCAAATACAAGAAAATAGGGAAATTTTCAAGAAAAAGCAACATTTTAAATGAAAAAACACAATCACCACAAACCAACATATCCAGCTATATTGGTCCAGCATTCTAAAATTTATGAGGAAAATCGTCCCCATGTTATACTGAATAAATTGATGAAATGTCACAAAAATCAAGGCTAGCAAAAAAAATTGGTGCATGCAGTTATTTGGGCTTTAGGGCACATCGACCATGCTGATCATATAGCATTTGGTGCATGCAACCCTGCTTCAGCAACATAGGGACAAATATATTGAAGAGGGTAAGTTTTGATTCTCAGTGAAGCTTTTTGACGAGCTTAAGACAACACAACCACATAATTTCTCCACAAATGATTATTCCTAAGTCAACAGTGGTCAATACAATTGATGACTCCATAGGCACAGGTTTGTGGCTGATGCTTCAAGAAGGAACTTTTGAATCCTGTGGCAGTGGAATTTGAACAACTTGAGCAAAAAAAAAAGAGCAGCATTGTTGTCTTAATAACAATCTAAGATACTGCAGCACAACTGATTTAAATCACATGTGACACCATGTACTGAAAATGATATGTAGAGAGTACTTGATGCAAATCAAAGCCACCCAGTGTCTAGAGCACTCCATGCAAATCAAAGCCACGCAGCGTCCAGAGCACCCCACGCAAATCAAAGCAACCCAGCGTCTACAGCACTCCATGCAAATCAAAGCCACCCAGCGTCTAGACCACTCCATGCAAATCAAAGCCACCCCGTGTCTAGAGGACTCTAGCACCTCTCCAATTCCTGAAAGTGGTTTTATCCCCCTTAAAATCCTTAAAATCCTATCACCTTACCATCCCTCATCTTTGTTCCAGCAGTCTGGCGCCGCCGGAAGCAACCGCCAGTTTTTTTTTCTCTTCAAATCCGTATGATCTATGACGTCACACACAGGCTGGCTCCTGAATGCGTCACGCCTCACATACCTAGCTGTGATAACACCGACTAAAATCGTGAACAGTACAGTGGAAGAATATGTAAGCGCCTGAAGTTCTGAGCCACTTTATTTATCACAGACGAGCCAGGTACGTGTCCTTTTATTCTTTATGTATGTATGAATCGGATGGGGGAATGCAACCTTAATAAATGTCACACATTTTTTTTAGTATCCTTAGCATGGGTCTGCATACGTTACGTTCGGTCCAACCCTCCACCCCACCCCTCCGTGCAAAACATATTTGATGGGCGGCCGCTAAGGGGCGGATCCAGGAATTCCCCGAGTGGGGTAGGAGGCGGAATGTAAACTGTCAAACCGCGTTCCTGCTTGGCGCAGTTTTAGTGCCTTTCGCGCGCCACGGAGCAGCACCCTGCCCCCTCCCCCCATGTATTGGCACCTGGATATCTCGACCCGGCTGGGGAAATAAATTGGGATCTCTAGGGAACACAATTTTCTGAGGGAATTCTAACGTTTTTGAAAACATCAGAGGTTTTTAGGGGTTTTGGATATCAAATGTGAAGGTTTTTCATCACGGCTGTCTGGCAACAGTGATTGAGTCGACAAATGAACGAGTGGACTACTGCAGCCTGTAAGCATATGCAAGTTATGGTCTGCGGTAACCAATTCATGTCTAAGGATCGGCACGTTTAGATAGAGCTGGTATGCCTTTGGGAGAAATGCATGATGTGCACTAGGACAGTAGATCTGCTTCATTTGTATATCATTGCCACATGACAGAGCAGACTTTGACGGCATGAGAGCGGCTTCAAGTGCCATCAGATGGGAAGAAGAATTCTCCAATTTAAATGCCTGTGAAATGTGGGAAAAGTTCAAATCTTACTTGAAGGAAATTCAGAATAGACATGTCCCCCAAAAGCAAAGACGCAAAAAGTGTAGGAAAGCCAGAATGGCTTACACCAGTCTTGATAAAAGCAATTAAGGCTAAGAAAACTGCATTTAGAGTCTTTAAAGAAGCCTCAAATGTTGTTACTCTAAAGGCGTATCGAAAAGCTAGAGACACTGTGAAGCAAAAAACCAGAGCAGCAAATCGAGCAAGAGAACTGGATTTAGCTAGAAACTGTAATGGGGACAGTAAAAAGTTCTTTAGTTTCTACAAGCTGAGTAAAGTTTCTAGCACAATTGTTTCACTGGAAGTAAACGGGACTACATTGGGTGAGGATAGTGAGACGGTTGAGGAGCTGAGCAAGCAGTTCAAATCAGTGTTTACATTGGAAGATATGACCAATCTGCTGACCGTACACCATAGTTCAGTGACATGGGATCTGACAAATGATGTTGATTTCATTGATAGTGATGTTGTTTACAATCGTATCAGGAAAATAAAGCCAAACAAGGCAACAGGACCTGATGAAATGTATGCTAGGGTGTTGCGGGAAACTGAAAAGGAACTGGCATTTCCACTTAGTATAATATTTTGTAGATCAGTTTCACAAAATGAAATTCCAACCGATTGGAAAAGGGCAAATGTAGTTCCTATTTTCAAGAAAGGAGAAAGAGGGAAAGTTGAAAACTATAGGCCAGTAAGTCTCACATCACTAGTCTGCAAGGTACTTGAATCAATTATCAAGGATAGAATAGTTAGTTATCTGGAAGGTAGCAGATTGATTCAAGGTACTCAACATGGGTTTAGGAAAGGGTGATCATGTCTCACCAATCTCTTGGACTTTTTCTACTTTGCCACAGAACAATTTGATCAGGGAAATCATGTTGATGTAGCATATTTGACTTTAGTAAGGCCCTTGACAAGGTACCCCATAAATGGTTAATGATGCAGCTTCAGGCCCTGCAGGTAGTATCTTAAAATGGATAGAGTTGTGGCTTTCAGATAGACAACTTTGTACCATTTAGTGATGCTAAATGGTACAAAGTCATCATGGCAAAATGTTCTTAGTGGAGTCCCCCAGGGGTCAGTACTGGGGCCACTACTGTTCATTATATTTGTAAATAACATTGAAAGTGGCCTAAGCAGTAAAGTTTTGAAATTTGTGGATGATTTGAAGGTCTTTAGGGCAATAATAGGTCAAGATGAGCATATCTCACTGCAAAAAGACTTGGACGAAGTTGTGAAGTGGTCCGAAGAATGGCAAATGAAATTTAATTTTTATAAGTGCAAAATCATGCATGTAGGTAAGCAGCATATGAAGGCTACATACTTGATGGGTGGCCAAATGTTATCAGTGACTCAACAGGAGAAGGATTTAGGTGTTGTTCTAAACACAAAACTGGGGCATCAGAACAGACCAAGGAAGCCAGGAAGAAGGCACTGAGAATGCTTGGGGCAATAAATAGGAATGTATCATACAGTAGTGAGGAAGTGATAAGGAAGATTTACTGTGCATACGTCAGGCCACATTTGGAATACTGCATCCAAGCTTGGTCTCCTAGCTATGAAAAAGATTGTTGGCTTTTAGAGAGAGAGTACAAAAGAGGGCTACAAAAATGGTTAATGGCATAAGCAACCTGGCATATGAGGAAAGATTGAAGAAATTGAATATGTTTTCACTTAGATATAGAAGGCTGAGAGGAGATCTCATCAAGGTCTTTAAATTTGTCCATGGTCTTGAGAGGGGATACCTCAGGGAAATGTTTGAATTGAACAGAAATGATGCAATTCGAGGTCATAAATTCAAAATAAAAGTTAACCACAGCAGAACAAGGTTAAGGCAAACTTTCTTCACCAACAGGGTAGTAGAACACTGGAACCAGCTGCCAGGAAACATTGTCAGTAGCAGCACATTGAACATCTTTAAAACAGCATAGACAATCATTATAAGAATAGAGGGATTGCTTTTGAGTATTACAGGGAGGGCTGATTGACAGATTTGGTGGGCAACTGGTTCAGTGCACAGAGTGCAACCAAGAAGGGCCCTTGTGGCTCATAGTTGCACTAATCATTTATGTCTTTATCTTTATGACCAGTATGCTAGGGAGTAGGTACCTACCAACCTAGGTAGGTACATACCTGCCTGGCTACCTACCAGTAATCTTCAAGTATTACCCCTCACACCTTTATATCAACAATGCATCTGGGTCACTGTCAGCTGACTGCCAGTCAGCTGTTGGTGATGTCACTCAAATGAAGTGTAAAGACGCACATCCAGTTGGGTGCAATGAATGACCCAATGGCTTCACAATGAATATCTCTAAGGTGGTGAAAACCTAACACAACCTAGCACTAACCTAACCGTTATAAATATTCCTGGTGAAGCCTTTGGGTCATTCAGTGCACCCAGCTGGTGTGTCTTGGTATGTTTGAGTCACATCACCAACAGGTGATGATGGCTTGGATGCATTGTTGAGGTAAAGAAAGCATGTGTGTGTGTGTGGGGGGGGGGGGGACCTGAAGAATACCCTACCTACCTACCTACCGAGGTAGGTACTTTTGTAGGTCCTATTTCACCCTGTTTGTCCAATTATTTATCACTGTGTGCCTACCTATCTAAATACCTAGTTAGGGGAAGAGGGGGTGTATCTGAACATGTTCTGTTTCTTGAACACCGACCTTTGAATGTCTCTCACATAGTGTTCAGCACATAAATAACAAAAAGGTGGCTGTATTCATAAATGATGGACAGGTATACCAAAATATGAAGGTCTGATTGCATAGTTATAACATTTTGTTTGTGCATAGAGCCATTTTTGTAATTACACGAGCATTTTTTAGTGGCTACTAATAGCTTGCACCACAACAGCTACAGAGAGTTAATTCTGCACAACATTTTTGTGTTCACAATATGGCAGACCACATAATTATCTGCTTTTATGCTGCTCATTGGAAGTGGTTAGAGGATTTTCATTGAAAGAAGCTGTTTGAATATAGATAGCTTGTTCATTTGTGTTCAGTAAACACAGTACAATTAGTGGTTCAGCCATACAGAAGCAGCAGTAGAGCTTTTGTTTGATGCTGTCTTAAGTGTTCAGAACCCTACCCCCTCTTCCCAACAGTCTCCTGAATTTTGTGTATCAAGATTAGGAGGTTGAGTTCTTGGAACTTTGAAGAAGGAAACATTTTTCAATAAACAAATTATTAAGAGGGAGCTAAGACTAGATTCATTTAGACTGTGTTAAACTTGCATTTTTACATTAGAAAGAAAACACTTGCCATGTGGTGAAACTCAAAGCCCATTTTTGATTGCTTTACTTGCCAACTGAAAAGTAGATATTTGCATGGGAAATGAATGGCCACATCATGTTATCCAACTACATAAATGCTGCAATACAAAATCTAAGAATTCATAAAACTTTCAAAAATGGATTTACTGGTTAGGCTAGGTTGGGCTAACATCACATCTCATCCTGTGGTTCACTGCACATGTGATGGAGCTTTAGGAGGCACTTCATCCACTAGTATTTGTGCCAATAGGGCAGTGTTTGCTGTGTCCAAATATCCATGGAACAGCTATAGTAATTCCATGATCGGCCCTGTCATGTCTGCACCACTCCTCAGCATGTCGCTGGGCTGGCTGATGGTGGCTGTCTGCCGGGATCGGCCCTGACGTGTCTGTGCCACTCCTCAGCATGTCGCTGGGCTGGCTGATGGTGGCTGTCTGCCGGGATCGGCCCTGACGTGTCTGTGCCACTCCTCAGCATGTCGCTGGGCTGGCTGATGGTGGCTGTCTGCCGGGATCGGCCCTGACGTGTCTGTGCCACTCCTCAGCATGTCGCTGGGCTGGCTGATGGTGGCTGTCTGCCGGGATCGGCCCTGACGTGTCTGTGCCACTCCTCAGCATGTCGCTGTGCCGGCTGACTGTGGCGGCGACGGCCGGTTTGGGCGGGTGGATGGCCGGCTGGCTGGCGGGCCGTTCAGAGCAGAGCGACCGCCCGCTGCCTGGCCACCCGGCATTTGGCACAGTGTCGGCAGCGCTGCCCGTACCCAGCAGCGACTCTCTGCCTTCACACCCTCCGGCAAAAAACGCCAGCCGCGTGGCGCAGGTGAGCTGGCGACGTGGCCTGGAGCTCTGCGGAGTGTCGGCAAGAGGTGGGCGGTCGTGGACGTAGTCGCTGTCACTGGGACTGTCCAAATGCTGAAATAATAGCTTTTCATTGTGTGTGGGATGTCGAAACGAGTACGGCGGTATGTCGAAATGTATCACAGAATTAGTGCCCTTTAAAATGGCGTTTACGTCATTCGGCTCACATTTCAGCCAATAGTGCACTTATTACCGTACCTTTTTGTTTGTATTTGGATGCATAATTTTGGAAGAGCTATATTTTGGATAACGATAAAAATACATATGCTATGGACTCGTATTGTATTCCCGATCACAGCATAGGCAATCCACTTCCCTGAAATTGATATTGGAAATGTTCGTGTATCACAACCCCTTATCATTTTAGTTGCCATCATCGTGATACTTGGAAGGGAGATACTGTTAGAAACGAGACATGGATCCATCAGCACGCATCAAGAAGCACGATGTCGATGCTTCTTTGAAAAAAATGGGTTGGTTATTGGTTTTACGACACATCGACCGTTCAGTCATGTGGCGTCGCCAATTTCCCACGCCGATTGGTCACTGGCGAAGAGTAGCAACAGGCGATACTCGAACCCACAACCTTTCGATTGTGAGACGGACAACTTACCTCTAGACTATTCGTCCCCTTTGAAAAAAATGTCGATTGGGCGTTCAGTAAGTAGCATATTACAAACTATTTTATGAATAATTTGTCACTGCTACTGTCCAGTCACTGGGGACGGTGTTGTGGTCGCTCCCCGCCGCGGCGATCTAGTCCCATTGCCAACAATGCGATCGCATACATACACAGCAGGTATCGCATGCAATGGCATCATGCAGACGGTTAGAAACAAGTTGCACTGCAACCGCAATAATCAGTGAGTTGATCTCGCTAACGTTCGCCGCTAACTGGAATAGCGACCACCCGGAAACGTTTCTCAAAGTCGTGGGCCCGTGCTATCGTCCTTATCATGGCTTCGCTTTTCACATGCATCAAGCAAACAGCAAGACTCTCTCGACAATGTTGACTGTGGAGTCTTTCTGTCAGGTCAGACATTCGCAACGGAAGGGAATAATTGTCAGGGATAGTTCGTGTCCACAAGTGCTGAATGAACCTATATTATTATGAACTTATATTGAATGAATTATTTCGACTACTCCTCCATGGCAGGTTGTCCAACCACAACTCGATATTACATTAAAAAGCGATATAAGCACAGCAGAGTTCCGAATGATGTCCCTTGGGAAGATCACGAATACCATGACTTCTCCCGGACTTACACGGACGGCTCCAAATCGGAGTCTGCCGTAGAGGTGGGGGTGGGGGTGCGTGTCCCAATGAACCGACCACCATCGTACCGGTGAGGGGTAAGACGAAGAGTCCCTCATACGCCCTCCCATCCATGCGCTCCCATTTCAATGCCAATCCCATCTCAACATCCCTGTTCTACACCTGGCCCTGCAACACCAACGTATGACAACTTCTCCAGTCCTACCTACCAGCTCAGTTTTATCGGGATAGCCGCGCTCCCTCGGCCCGTCCCCCGGGGCTGACGGAGTCCTGGAGGTTGAGGTACCCCGTCGCACGGTGCTAGCTGTGAGGGTGGACCAACACACCTCATTGGTCCCGATATCACGGAGGGGCGGGCGGGTCCGCGGGGCCTCACGCGGGCCAAGTGGCTGGTCGCATCGGGCCGGGGACCTGTAATTCTTCCCAGTGCCCGCCGGCCCGGCCGGCCGGGGTCGAGGGGTGGGCCGCGCTGGATTCCGGTCGGGGTGGTGAGTCTCTCTCTCCCGGCCGGACGAAGGCACTGCCTGCCCCGTATAGCTCATCGGGCGCCTGGGACCCAGGCGTCCCCCCAGTATGGCCCTTTGCGGTGGGGCGCCCGGGGAGCAGAATACATATCACACTCCATGGCAACCTCCAACTTAAACAACTCCCTGCCCCCTCTAGCAGGGGACAGACAAGCCGTTATATCAGACATCAGGGCGTGGTGCGTATAGAGACCGGCCCCAATGCTTGTCTTCCCGCTCCTCGCATCCTCGTCATGAGATCACTGGAAGAAGGAAAGAGCCTCTCGCAGCTCACACCCTTTCAGAGAAAAGAAGCATGCGATAGATTAGGAGTGGTGCTGAGATGTGAAAAACTTAGTGACGGTGGGATGGAAGTGGAGTTTAAAAATACTGAGGATGCGAGCAGGGCGATTCGTGCAACCGAACTAACTTACAGTGTGCGACACGAAACTGGCAGACGTATGGTCACTATACCCATCGACGTTCGACCCCACGATACCAAAAACAGCTCAAAGGGGTCATCAATTGCTATGACTTGAGAGACGTGTAGGATGATGACATTGTGGATGGTCTGGCGGAGTGGGGAGTGATAGGTGCGAGAGGGATATCTATTAAAAAAGGCCAAGAAACTCAACCGACGAACAACTTCATATTGACATTTTGTTCCACTGATCTTCCCGAATTCATACTTGTTGGATACGTTCGTGTGAAGGTGCGTGTGTATATCCCTAACCCCATGAGATGCTTTCGCTGTTGCCGATTTCGACATACGTCTCAACACTACCGAAATCGCGAGATATGTGGCAGATGTGTGTCAGTGGAGCACGCAGGAGGAAAATGTGACGCTGAACGACCAAGGTGTTCAAACTGCGGCCCGGCTGAGAAACCCCGCGCGGCGTACGACCGCTCCTGTCCCATCTTTTTGAAAGATAAAGAAATAGTCGCTTTGAAGTGCTCCATTAAATCACATTTCGGGAGGCCCGTGAGCTCTACGAAAGATCTCACCCACAAGTATCCTACGCAGCATCGGCAACACTTAACCATGTAGTGACAAAACACACCCAAAGGGAACCTATTATAGGCTTCCAACTCGCACAACCCAACATCTCAGAGCTGATTACCCAGCTCACAGCACTGCTTCGATCTCTTGGTGTGACCCTTGATTCGCCCAAGGGACGAGGACAGCCTGCTCAACACGTCGCCGAAGCCGCGGCAGGACTTCCTGCCACGACTGGATGCGGTGTTTCCTCACCAAATGCGTCGTGCCGACCAACATCGAACGGAGGAGAGTGGACCCGGGTTCAGCGCCCTAAGAGGCCTGCCGGGCCATCTCCACCTAATCCTAGCCCTTCTCCATCCACCACAGTCCCCACCTTGATATCCCCCTTTCTCACTTCCCGTCCCTCCACCCCCTCACCCACACGCAACGAAATCACCTCCAAATCTCTCCTCCCCACACCTCCCTGCATGAACCGTATTCCCCTTCCCGTGAGCCATCCTTCCCCTTTCCTTTCCTTTCCTTTCCTTTCCTTTCCTTTCCAGCCGGATGAAGGCGCCGCCTAACTCGGGCGGCTGGTGTCCTCCCGTTCGCGGGACTCAGGCGTCCCCCAGTTGGGCCACAGTGTGGTGGGGCGCCCGGGAAGCTGAAACCAAACATACTACACGGATTCGTTCGATACAAAAACTCACCCTGCACCCCAAGGGGACCAGTACACCGACTTTCCAGTGGAAGTCTCACCACCAGCCCGACACTGGCAGAGCCATACCGCCCTACATGTTCTCCGCGCAATCCGCCTAGCAGAGGCCGGCATCTTGTTCACACGAGTACCACGTCGACGGCAAGGACATATATGCCACGCATTATAATATTTAAATCCATTGACCCAGCAAAGATCGTGTCATCTCTCTCCCCCTACGAGCGTAAGAGAGGATGTGACCGCCTCGGGATCATCACACACTGTGACAAACTATGGGACGAAGGAATAGTGGAGGAGTTTCGAAATGAAGAGGACGCAAGGGGGGTTTTAGGTATGGACAAGTTCGTTTATAGCAAACGGACCCCAGAAGGCACTAGATACATCGTCATTCCAATAAAAGTTGAACCACAAAACACGAAGAACGTTTGCAAAGGAGTGATAAATCGTTATTATCTGTTAAAGGGACGTCCCGGAGGCTGAGATAGTCTATGGATTAACAAAATGTGGTGTGCTAGAAGCGCAAAGAATGAAGGTGCGAAGGGGTAGGGAACTCCAACCGACTAATAACATCATCCTCACTTTCAGCTCCACTGACCTGACATGTAGGTTGCCATGTCAGCAGTGCATGTAGGCGACATAAGAGTGAAAGTACGAGTCTTGGCCCTTAATCCAATGAGATGTTTCCGATGCCAGCGGTATGGCCATACAACTCGGTATTACCGCGGCCGACCTGCGTGTATAAAATGTGTATCAGCAAATCACACTCTTGAAAAGTGCGAATCGCATAAGGTGTGGTGCGTTAACTCTGGTAGGACACAAGTGCCACCCACCACCCCTGACCGATCATGACCATGTACATACAGGAAAAAGACGTATTGTCGCTGAAAGCACGAGGAATCTGTCTTTTCGGCAAGCCCGTGAGGGATACGACGAAAACCATCAGAAAGTGTTTTACGCCGAGATGACTAGCGGTAACCTAAAGGAGTCGTTTGCACGCCGCTCCCGGGGTCGGGTCGCGGCGCTGGCGCTCCTCGCCCGTCCCGTGCCTCTAGTGTCAATCCTTGTGTGTTTGGTGTGTGACGTGCGAACGTGAGCGGGTTCGAGTGGCGTTCGGCCCGGCTCCGCTGGCGGACGACGACGAACATCATCGTCTGTGGTCACATCATGGGACTGATGTGTTTTTTTCCAGCCATCGTGACATACTGTGGCTTGTTGTGGTGCTGGCTGTGGTGCGTGCAGTCGTGCTGGTCGCGGCCCCTGCTGTTCGCCGCGTGCCCCCGTCTTGTGTCCGGCACTCGATTCCCACCGGTGACCTTGGAACCGGCGGCACATCGCTGGGTGACCGCGTGCCCGCAGGCACTGGGTAAGCGATGCCGGGCGGACTATCAGCGGACTTTTCGGCCACCCTCGCCGGCGCAGGTGCGGAAGGCGCGCTTGGTGCCAGGAAGCGGGGGAGCAAAGGCGCCCAACGCCGAAAGAGGAACCTGTGGCCAGCTTCCAGTTCAAAACTCAACATTTGCGTGGTGGACATCCAAAACATTACGCCCAAATTACTGGAGATATCTGAAATACTACATCGCTACAAGTATGACATCATATGCCTGGCTGAAGCCTGCGACCCCCAACAGACTGCTGCTGATGCATGTGTACCAGTTGAACCGGGCCGATCGCCCCGACGGGCGAGGGCACGGCGGAGTGGCGCTGGCCGCCAGGGAATGCATCAACGCGTCTCCCCTGAAAATAAATAACAACGGCTGTCAACCATCCCATCAGCAAGCTGGAGACGTTGTGGATGTTGGTTAAACCAGACAGTAAGCGCCAATTCATCATCTGCATCGCATATCGTCCACCGAGACGGAATGTGACCGACATGAAAGCTGACTTTCTAGATCTGGAAGCACAATTCCAGCGTGTGATTGTTGATTGTCCCAAGTCCGAACTTTTTATTTGTGGAGATTTAAATTGTGACTTGCGGAAACCAGACTTGGACTAATTTAGGCGTGCGCTGTCTAATTTTATTTTTTATTACTATTAATTTCAGTGTGTGACCTCGCTTGACATGGTTATCACCAACTGTCGTGACATTATGTAGCACTGCCGTACACAATTTTGTCACTTTAGTCCGCATATATTTGTTAGTGTTTCTCTCAATGTGCCCAGATCCAGGTCGAGCGGCGCCACTGTTCGCTCCCGTTGCTTTCGCCGTACTGACCCGAATGCTTTGCTTTATGATTTTTGTTTGGCTGACAGTTCTGTTTTTAATTCTCCCTCCGTCACGCTCAAGTGGGACTGTTTCCTGGCCATCTTTTTACCCATCATTAACATCCATGCTCCCATCAGTAGGTGTGATAGCCGGAACGATGTTGAGCGGCGAATCCGTGAGGATGGGCGGAGGTCAATGTGGCACCATGTCAGGTCATTTGTTGGCGGCAAGCAGGCAATTCGTAAGCTGTCCGACGCTACAGCTGATGATCTTAACCGTTTTGTTTGTCCGTGTGGGTTGTACGTGGCTGACGAGGTTAGGAGTATGGGAGCGACGCCGAGAATCTCCTGCCGTTTGCCGCGTGTCTGTGCCTGTGCACTTACCCTGGTGCCGTTGTCGCTACCTGAGCTGCGAGCCGTCGTCTTCGGGGTGAACGTCTCGTCAGCCTGTGGCGAGGACGACATCAGCATCCACATGTTCAGGGTGTGCTTGGACTCGTTAGGTGAAATGATCCTGCATTTGGTCAATTTCAGCATTACCCAATCCGATGTTCATGATTCTTGGAAGCACTCCCTCGTCCTTCCCATCTTCAAGTCCGGTGATACCTGTAACCCTTCCAATTTCCGTCCTATCTCCATCGTCCCAGTCATTGCGAAAATTGTAGAGCGTGCTGTCCACTAGCACACCTCTCCCCAACTCAGCACGGCTTCCGTCCTCGTCACTCAACGGAAACCGCTTTGACCTCCATATCTGACCAGATCCTATCCGTATGTGACCATGGAGAGGTGTCCCTTCTCTGCCTCCTGGATTTAAGCAAGTGCTTTGATGTGATAGATCACTCAAAATTCCTGTCAAAATTAAGTCCCCACAGCATCGATACTTCCTGGTTTTCTGCTTATCTTCAGAACCAAACCCAGAGTGTCAGCCTTAAGGACTGTTCACACCTAGCGTAATCTCGACGCACTGGCGGAATCGGCGCAAAGCTAGCATGGGGCCCAATGAGTCTGCCGATTCTGCCATTGCGCCGGCATTACGTCAGCTGTCCGCCGAGTCCTACAAAACGCTAGCGATTTCCGAGCGGACAAAGTTGGGTTTTCTCAACTTTTCCGCTCGGCGCACCAGCGTCCTTGACGCAAAGTCGCCATATTGCTGATCTTCGGCGGATTGGGGCCACATCGGCTGCGGTTTTTTCAAGTTGTAGATTGCAGCATGTCTCTCTCGGAAGATGGAAGCAGACCGAGAACAGGTGAGGGGAAGGGATGGCAGGTAGGTATTTACCTACTTTGCGTTGAAAAGTTTTCGATACTGCAAATGGGTATGATATAACCAAGATACAACCAAGGGTTATATGTAAGTAGAACACTGATAATACATTTTTGAAGACACCTTTAACTTAGGTATGACACAACTCATGTTTTAAGCAATTTCAAAATCTAAACAGCTGATTCTGTTCTCAAACAGTTGATTCTGTTGCCAAACAGCTGATATGTCAGCTGATCGCTGGCGTACTCACGTCCAGGCGATGTCGCTGCACTGGTCTGCCAACGCGTCGAAATTACGCCCAGTGCCCCGGGATTACGCCTAGTCCGTCATTGCGCTGACTTTTTTGCGTCGAGATTACGCTAGGTGTGAACAGTCCTTTACTGACAGTCTGGGTGTCGTCCAAAAATCTGCCCCGTTACCCAACAACATCGGCGTTTTTCAAGGATTATCTATCGGACCTCTCCTCTACTGTGTCCTCTCCAGCGACCTCAGCCTGTTCGCCGAAGGCACAGTGATTGTTCAATACGCCGACGATGCCCAAATTTTGGTCAGTGGTAAGAAATCTGAAATTCAAAATGTCACTCATATGAAAACAGTTCTGGCCTCCCTCGACATCTGGTTTCGAGGAAATGGGCTGAAAATTAACGTAACTAAGACACAGATGATGATGTTGGGCAGCCCACAAAATCTACGAGCCTTGACGGATATCACAGTGAAATTTCGCGATCACGATCTACCCACCATTTCGGAATGCAAAAATCTCGGTCGTATTTTCGATCGCTCGCTCAGCTGGGACTCGCACGTCTGAGAAATGACTCGGCGTTGTTTTGGAATTATGGGTGGTCTGTCGCATCTGATAGGGCACCTCGCATCTGTCGTCATCTCTGCGCTGGTCAACGCTCTGATCTTCTCGCAGATCCGCTACTGTATTTCTGTGTATGGTAACAGCCAAAAAGAACCTATCTCGCATTAAAAAATTATCAAATACACGGCAAAGGTAATTTTCGGCCGCAAAATGTTTGACCACGTTTCGGATCTGCTGAGGAGGCTGGGCTGGCTCAGCTCGGAGAACCTGGCTAGATATCATACCCTGCGCTTCACACACAATGCGTGTACACTAGGGTGACAGCTATTTGGACCCAATATTTTTTTTTCTCGAAAAACGAAAAAGGCAGTTGATTTTCTGGTTCGTATTAGCCTAAAAACACCACATAAACAGATTCATCTCGATCAAATAATTTTAAGGCGTGCCTCATCGCACTTGAATGTCAGACACCCCAGACATTTTTTAGAACCCTATTACTATTAGAATCCCTATTACTCCGGGTATGTGTTGGCTAAAATAGAGTCAGAACGTGTTCGTGCTGGTCGGGTGTGCCCTGAATAATCGTATTGCAGCCTTATTAATTATAATTATAGTTTAATATTTAACTATAATTATAGTTTGTTCCAATTTCCCAATATTAATGCCCTTTTTGGTCCTTTCGCAAATATGGCCGCTCCGGCAACACGAAAGAAAACGTATATACCGGTCATCGGCCTCGCCGACGAGAGATTGATGAGTGGAGGTTAACCAAAGGGCCCTCGAGCTCATCCAGATCGATAAAGACAAAGTGTTCCTCATTGCGCAACGCGAGGAAGGCCGCCGAGGAAAAATGATGGGCGCCGATCGGCAGCTCGCCGAGTTCGAGCAGCGGCAATTGAATCGCGCCTCCTAGGCCAGCGATCGCAAGACTCGGAAAGCGCAGCGCATGGCCGAGATCGACACTGTTGAGCTCGAGTCTAGCTCCAGCCCCTGTCGCAACTCTACAACGTCCAGCGCTGAGGACGAGCCTCGACCATCGACTTCCACCGCCTGCCCACCGCCGCCGAAGCGCCGCCGCGGCAGGGATACTTTAATCTCGCCGACTGTCGCCGCTGCCCTAGACCGCACTTGCGTGACGGACCATCAGGCAGTGTACGTCTTGTCGGCGGTGGCCGACACCCTCGAGCACGACGTATCCGAGCTCACCATGAATTGGGAGTCCATCTGCCAATCCCGGCGGAACCACCGGAAGCAGGCCGTGCTGGACACCAAGGCGTCGTTTGCGCCGGACGTACCCCTGGTTGTTCACTGGGATGGAAAACTGGTTCCCAACTCTACGACCGGCAGCAGGGGCAAAGTCGACAGTCTTCCGATTTTGGTCGCTGGGACCAGCGTCACCAAGCTGCTCTCCGTGCCCAAGCTCGAGATCGGCTGTGGACTGACGATGGCAAACGCTGTCGTGGAGGCCCTGCACGATGGGGGCGCTGCAGACCCGGTCGTGGGTATGTGTTTCGACACTACGGCCTCGAACACAGGCCCGCAGTCAGGGGCGTGTGTGCACATTGAGCAGCAGCTCGGTCGTGACCTGCTCAATGTCGCCTGCAGGCACCACATGCTCGAGCTCATCGCCGCGAAGGCCTACGGGATTTGTCTCAACACCCCATCGTCCGGGCCTGAAAACCCGCTCTTCAAACGCTTCCAGGACAAGTGTGATTTCATCGATCAGGACCAGTACGAGACCATGCCCGATGACCACATCACGGAGGCCATCCAGGATTCCCGGGACAACCCCATCGCGGGTTTCAAGCTCCATCTGTCGCAGTTCCAGCCACGGGATGACTATCGCGAGCTCCTGGAGCTATCCGTGATCGTGCTCGGCGGGATGCCGGCCAGAGGCATTCGATTCCGGCGGCCTGGGGCTCACCACCACGCGCGTTGGATGGCCAAGCTGATCTACGCCGTGAAGATCTACCTCTTCCGAGGACAGGCAAACCTGACTGCCCGGGAGAACGCCAGCATCCTTCGGTACGACAAGTTCACCGTCTCGGTATATGTCCCTGCGTGGTACGCCGCGCCGAGCCCCACATAGGCCCCTGCGAACGACCTCGCCCTCCTGAAGGATTTGGTCGGGTACGAGGACAAGTCCCTCGCCACTTGTGGTATTTGAGTGAGAGCCTCGTCCCGCTGGCGTTCTTCGACAAGAACTTACCACTGGGAAGAAAGCGGGCCATGGTCGAGGCTCTCAGCTCCAATGAGGGCTCGGAAGATCTCACCAAGCGGGCCGTCGTTGATTTCAAGTCCGACTTGTCGCAGAAGACCCTCGCGGACTTCGTGACTAAGTCGTCGCGAATGCTCTTCGTCACCCTGGGGATCGACGACGGCTTCCTGGAGACCGACCCGGCGGAGTGGCATGACGAACGACTCCGGGTACTAAACGACTTCGCCGAGCGTGGCGTCGCCCTAATGGAAGACTGCAATTTGACCCTCACCAAGGACGAGGACCAGACGCAGTACATCCTGCAGGTGGTGGAGGCGCACCGGGGAAGATTACCCGACGTCAACAAGAGCACCGTCACCCAGACTGACTGAGGCCAGGTGACCAGGACCAAGACCAGGACCAGGCCAGGATTAGCTTCGAAACTCATCGCAACGTTGGGTCCAGGAAGACCCATAAGATCCGCCTAATAGTGTATACATTCAAGTGCGATGAGGCATGGCTAAGCATAATTGGATCAGGATGAAACTTTTTACGTGGTGTTTTTAAGCTAATACAAACCAGAAAATCAACTGCCTTTTTCATTTTTTGAAATTCGAAAAATAAGTGTCACCCTAGTGTACACCTTCAACGCGATCGGAGACACCTGAGCCGCCACATAAAGTTCGGTCATCTAGGCCGGAGCAGGTCAAAGAAACGACAACCCGAAAACGATCACGATCTTCTGAGGTCTCTGGAACAGAGACACAAAGTGAAGGAGACGAGTGAGCCCTGGTACAGCCTGCCAAAAAAAACATGCCAACCCCCGAACACCCCATCCACCGCAGGGGCGCTGCATGACCAACGCAGTCGATGCGCCCCTAAAACCAAATAACCAACCAACCAACCCATCCACCGCACCCAATATTCCCACATCCAAAGTAACCAACTCCAACTCCCTCATAACCGCGATCAACCCCTGCTCCTACCCTCCTCTCCCTCCCCTCAAACGCTTCGCGGTCCATCATCGCGACGCATCCCTGTCACGTCCCCATCAGTGACACGAAACCCGAAGGTCATTGTTCGTCAACTAGGTCAGGACCTGGGACCGGTTGGGCAGGCGAGCCGAAACGCGTCTACAAGCGTACAGCCGAGGGCCCATACCTCCCAACTGACAATTCAGCCGACATCGGCACCTTAAAGTTCCTGAGCTCTTGCTGAGACACCTCAAATTCCACCACCCATCCCACCACGTGGGGGCGACGCTCCGGCATCCCCATCCCCGATCCCGATCAGAGGCAGGAAACGAGTTCCACCTTGGCAGGCATCCCCTACCGACGGAGCAAGACCTAGGAGAATATCACGGGCCCACTCTGGATCTACGATGTTGCAGTGACCGCCCTATTAGTCACTCTATTCTCTAGTCATTTTAACTGGCTCATTTTACGGCCATGTTACAGTGGAATTGCCGGGGCCTCAATACTTCCATTTTTGACCTTGTGACGGTTTCAAACCGGCACAATCCTGCAGCCATTTGTCACCAAGAGACAAAGCTAGCACCAGAGGATACAGTGAGACTCAAATGTTATAAGGTATACATCTTATAAGATGTATAGCGATATGCATCTTATAAGCATTTCGCATGGTGGCGTGCTACTACTACTGTCACAGCGCATGCGACGCTTGACTACCGTTGCATACATTTGTGCTCCCTGTACCTGCCCCCAGAAACAGCATTCCCTACCGCGGAGCTGAAACAGCTACTGGCGGAGCTTCCACCACCAGTACTGCTACTGGGAGACTTGAATGCCCACCACAGCGTTTGTGGGTGCTCAGATATCGGCACACGTGGTCAAATCATGGAGGCTTTAACCCGCGCCGTCCTGGGGGTGTCGTTGACGACCCCCTTACGTTTTCCGCGAACTGTGAAAGAACGGCGTGCGGCAGCGCGCCGAAAGTTGGCCGTCCTTTTTCCACATCAATTTGGCATGTTGTGTCAAAATTTTGAAGTCCGGTCATCTAGGGTCAACGAGTTAGTCAAGGTGAAGTAAGGTCGCCTCCAAAAAGCTAAACCAGCCGTCGCGCTTTAACGGATATAATATTTGAATGAAACCTTCAGCGTTTGCTTATCTTTATGGATGCAACAAAACGCGCCGGAGGAATTATTCATTTTTCCGTTTTTGATTACTTATTAGTTTTGTATATTTGCCCATTAGAGTTAAAATCGAAGATTCTGGCTAAAGTAAGCTTTTTTGTTGCAGGAATTTGACTTGGAACAACATTTTTCACATTTTTTTTCGGTCTGGTCTACCCAATGAAAAAGTATAATAAAACTTGGAAACTAAAAAAAGTAATATTAAAGAAAACTTGAAAACTGAAAATTCTGAAATTTAATTAAAACAAAATTGATTTTTGGGTGGCCAAGCATTTTCTGGTCCTTGTCGATTTCGCTTTCCTTTTCTGATTCCAAATAGTTTTCTTCTTTTAATCTCCCTGAAAATGAACTCCCCAGAGCCACAAACACGATGTAGGCCATGAAACTCTGGGGCCCCTAGTGACGTCACTTTCTGGGGGGACATTTTTCGGGGTTGGTGTCTGGCCCTACTCGTCGAGCGCTTTCCGATGACACCTAGTTCGTTTTCGTGCGACGCTTAGTTTTGATATTAGAGGGAGTATATCGACCCCCGGGGCGGGGTTAATACTATCTGACAGAAGAGGGTTAATACTGGACAAGTCGTTCTGCATCCTAAGCAGAGCTGCGCAGTGCGCACACCCATCTGTCGCTGCATCAGGCCGGGCATCAGTATTAGACTTGAGCATAGCCATCCCAGAACTGGCTCAGCAGTTCGAATGGTCAGTTCATGATGACTGCTTGGGAAGTGACCACTATCCGATATGGTTGACTTTTCGAAGAGCCGTAGTTCTGGGAGTACGACCGCCACGTTGGAACTTCAGGACAGCAGATTGGACTAGTTTCGAATCTCGGACACAGGTGGCGTTTACAACAGACATTGAAAATCACTGTACTAGCGTGGAAGATTTTATGTCACGACTTGCACCTGGAGGACGCTCCTGGGACGAATTGAAATACGACTACAGGAATTCGGCAAGGTGAAGAACTGTCTACTCATCCGTGGGAGCTGATTGAGATATTTCTCTTGCTCACATGAGAAAGCAAGATGTCTCAAAAGGGGAGTTACACTTACACTCGTTGGAGCATATATCCACAACGTATCAATATTACCTCAACCCAACTACACGGGGTGCTCGAAGATAAACCTGGAGTGCGTGGTGCCTTCGTGAGGATCCGTCACAAGATCATTTTCCTCGCCGTCACTCGCCACGGTCTTCACTGCCGAGTTGATTGCCACCAACAAAGCACTGACATACACCGAGGTTGATAACGAGGTTTTACATGCTATCTTGACTGACTCTCTCAGCAGTCTCTTGGCATTGCGTAGTTTTATCCCCAAAACGTCATTGTACGATACATTTTATTGCAATTTACATCCTCTCCATCGTATGGGAAAGCAAGTCTCACCTTGCTGGATTCCAGCACATTTAGGAATTCGCGGAAATGACCTGTCAGATCAGGCCGCATGGCGTGTGGCACACGCTCCATATTGTCGTGCGCTTCCATTTCATGCAAGTGACCACTACCCGGACTATATCATTTCTTTTTTCAGACAGTGGCAGGAAAGCTGTGATCGAATAGAACAAAGCAAATTAAAGCGAATCAAACCACACTTGGCGCTGTGGCCCTCGTCATTCAGCCGAACTAGAAGATTCGAAGTGGCTATTTGTCGTCTCAGAACTGGTCACACGCAAGCAACACATATATACTTACTGTGCGAGGACGACAGGCCGGAATGTGCGAAGTGTAATGCCGCGCTGACTGTGCACCATGTGCTGGTGGCCTGCCCCGCATGTGCAGAAGAACGCAGGCGGCACTTCGGATATGAAGCGCATACTCTGAGGTTAGTGGACTTAGTTGAAAACGATTCCTAATTGATATGTAACAGTAATTTTGGCCTTTCTCGCGGAGGTACGATTTCAAGTGATATGTGCACTTGCCTAGGTGATATCTTCCTCCACCAGGCGTCCTTTATTCGAACGTGACAATCTGACGCGTGTCTAAGCAAGTATGATATTGGTGCGATATAACCCACATGGGTTGACGCGCCCTAAAACCCCAATAATCATCATTGTATACAAAATGATCAGAGATCAAAGCACGTTGTTTTCACAGACTCGCTGAGCAGCCTTTTAGCAATGCAATCCTTGAACCAGGATAGACGACTTATGGGCAACATTTTATGAATTGTAGAATTATTAGGCGAAATTGGTAAGACTAATGTTTTCTGCTGGATTCTCAGTCATGTTGGACAATGTGGGAATGAAGCTGCCGATATGGCTGCGAAGGCCGCTATCAATAGTGACCGCGTCGTTTCGCTATTACTCCCTCCAATATATTTCTTCTACCCATATAAGTTTAGACGATCAGAATGGCAACGAGCCTGAAGTTCGAAGTGTAATAAACTTAAGGGTCCTGAAGCAGACACTTGGGATGTGGTGGTCATCGCATCGGGTCGAACGATGAGAACAAGTTGCGCTCCGTCGTTTAAGGATAGGACACACCCCAGCCGCACAACTGTTTACTGTCTGCAGGTGGCCGGCCCTTATGCCTATGCTGTTCTGCCCTGCTTATGGTACACTATTGTAGCGTGTTCAGCGCTGGAACCTCCACGCCGCCAGTATTTTGGACGAGCGAGCACCGAGTCCCTGCGTATGATACTGGGTAACGACTCGGAGGGCGTGACGTCCAGCAGCATCTTTGATTTCCTTCGACAAACAATTTTTGATGTCATACACCATCGATGATAACCAATACCCTACATTTGCTTGCATCTGTGTTGAGTGGCATAGCGTTCTATATTCCATCTAATCATTGTTATGGGCATAAACTAACCTTGTTGTCGACGTTCCCCTAAACATCAATTCATCATCATCATGTCCTACGAAATTTATATCGGAAAACTAAAATATATAATATATTTTCAGAGGCAGAACTGATCACAATGTGAGTTGCACAAGGCATAACACTTGGTCCACTGTTTTTCCTTCTATATATCAGTGTTTTCTGTAATGTATTGCAAGGGGCATTCAATGCATTCACTGATGATACTGCCATCATAATTGAAGCGTGAAATGTCAAGCACCTATTGCTTAAAGTATATGGTTATTTGGATGTATGTGCGTTTGTGCATATGAATGCATTCATATATAAGCATGTATATATACGTATATATATATATATATATATATATATATATATATATATATATATATATATATATATATATATATATACTGTCACACTGTCACTGTCATATTATATATATATGATGTGACAGTGTGTCCATGCACAAGTATCCCCCGACGAGGAACCAACTTTCCGTGGAGGGAGATTGCGTACTCCAATCACTCGGAGGCCCAGTCCACCGGTGAGCCGGCGAGGGGCCAGACGAGTGTCTCACTCGTCCTTCCATCCATACGCTTCCACTCCAATGTCCATCCCATCTCAGCATCCATATCCTTCACCTGGCTCTGCAATACCAGCTATCCATACTATGAGCAGGTAGGACCACTTGCCCGGTTTTACCCGCCAGATCGGTTTTATCGGGGCAGTCGTGCTTCTCCCCCCCCCCCCCAAGATTGACGGAGTCCTGGAGGCTAAGGTCCCCCGCCGCACGGTGATAGTTGTGACCAGGAACTAACACGCCTCTTTGGTCCCGATATCCCGGAGGGGCGGGCAGGTTCGTAGGACCCCATACGGGCCAAGCGACATGTCGCCTCAAGCCGAAGGTCTGGGCCCTGGCCCAGACCGTTGGCTGAATCATTGATGCATGATGAATCCTTATACATTTAAAATACCGGAATTCCGACCCATTTTACCGTGCCCTCAGGCCAGGCCTCGGCGTTAGACCTAAGTATGTGCAATCCACAGTTCACCCAACTATTAATTAGACCATGATGGTGTTGTACTTGGGACGTGACGACGCCGATGGAATTTTAGAAAAGTTGATTGGTCAGAATACGAAACACGACTGGAGGACGTTTTTTCATATGCCCTACTGAAACATCGATGTCGGTGAAGTTTACCAACGTGCTGGTCCAGACTTCCGCTGGCTTAGTACGCCAAATCAGCACATCTTCGAAAGTGGTTAGTAGGAATGTTATGAAAAGGGGAAATTAGTTTAGTATACATTTTTACTAAACTCAAACTCTAGTAGGCATTGCTACTCAAGTTCCCTATGGAGATATATACTGTGTGACCGGAAATGACGACGTGAAAGTGGTGTTTTTTTTTGCTGTTGGTATTTGGATAGCCGTGGCTATTCTTGCATAAGTAAAGGTGGCGGGCCGCGGGCACCCGATGCCACGTTTTTTTTTAATCGTGACCTACAGTCTTATGCTTATGCCAGTCAGGGTCGGTGAAGGCAGGTGGGTACCTTGGTTCAGCTGTGGCCGTTGTTCTCAATTTGCGCTTTGGATACCTATATATGTACGTAGGTATATGCACACACACACACACACACGCATATTCTGATCAGGTATCTTCCATATTCATACAGGGTTCTTCGATGTTCCAGCCTCCCTTCTGTATTAATTCCGGAGTTATTCAGGGAAACCATGGGATAACAAATGTCTCCTTACCTGTCTGGGATTCCAATGTTCGTACCGATGATTGTTGTCTGGCTATACGAGCTAGGCTTCTCAGAGTCCCACAGTCAAGTGCTGATTAGTGGGTTGCTTTTTGTTACTTCCGAAGAGACCTGTATGGTAATGTGCTCTACAGCGAAAACGAAAGACTTAATACCAACCAAAGTCACACCATCTCGTATACATGCAAGTTTAATATGACTGCCGAAACCGAACGATGAGCTTAATATGCGTGCGGAAATGCTAGATTGCCGACGCTAAATCCGGGGTTGGGATGGCTTCAGTGATATTCGGGCCATTGTGTTTCATTTACCTTTATCAGCAGCATGTGATCTCCGTACCTGTTCTTCACAGGCTATATGCTTCTGCTGCTGGCGACCGTCTTCATTAGATCACCTGATGGTGATCGGGCTGCCATACTGAGGATGGACGACGGCCGCGTGCTGACGTTGGCGCTGACGGGCTGTGTTGTTACGTGAGACGCTAATCAGGAACTACTCATGTACTGCGATTTACGAAAATATATTACAGGTATTTTGTGCAATGTAGAACATGCTTTTCGGAGCCTGAACGGTCTGAACGGTCTAAATAGTAATGCTGTACGCATGTACGCATACACAACGCACCTTTTCTCGTGATGGTGGTGTCATATTAGCACTTACATCTTGGGCGTCCCACTCACACTCACCCTCACACCTTGGGCGCAAAGGTTTCTTCCAAGTACCACTTCGATTAGGTATGATCCGAGTTGGATTGATGTCTTGGACTTCTGGTGATGATTATTATTCGGGTTTTATGGTGCGTCAACCCATGTGGATTATATTGCCTGGGTTATATTGGAATTCTGGAATTGGAAAATAAAATTATGTGACACTACAGGTTGGTATGGAGCAAAGGACTTTGGGGACTTCTTTTAATCTGAATCCTGGATTATGAGAGGAAAACTGTAGCATTCCAAGTTGGAGAATGATGTGGTTTTTATGTGTCAAAAACCGTGTTTCCATGTTCCAATGATCATGACCAAACAGCAAGGAAATCAGAGTCATTGTCGGACTCAATTAGTCTTTTTGACAAAAGGAGTGGATACCTTCCCGGAGCCCACAGTGGGGCCAGCCTCGTTGCACGGCTGGCTAGGGAAATGGCGCTCCCTCGGGTCACCACAGCCGCCCCGATAAGGGGCTTGGAAGCACGGAGGTGTATCCGGGGACTCGCGTAGTCCACACCGCCCATCCCTCTCTCCCTTCCCAGTATCCACCCCGTGTCTACGTCCCTTTGTATGTCTTTCATCCAACCCTGCAACACCAACCCCTCCCTTGTCACGAGCAGGTAGGTCAGCTTCCCCCGTTCTACCCGTCCGCTCAATTTTATTGGGGTAGGCGCGCCCCCTCGGCCCGACCCCGGGGTTGACGGAGTCCTGGAGGTTGAGGTCCCACGTCGCACGGTGCTAGTTGTGACGGTGGACCAACACAACTCTTTAGTCCCGATATCCCGAAGGGGCGGGCGGGCCCGTGGGGCCTCACGCGGGCCAAGTGGCTGGTCGCCTCGGCCCGGGGGCCTGTGACTTCCCAGTGCCCGCCGGCCCGGCCGGCCGGAGACAAGGGGTGGGCGGCGCTGGATCCTGGTCGGGGTGGTGAGTCTCTCTCTCCCGACCGGGTGATGGCGTCGCTTGTCCCGTATAGCTCTGCGGACGTTTGGCGTCCTGCTGCTACGGCAGCATGTGTCCCCACGTAGGGCCCCTTGCGATGGAACGCCACGCGGAGCCGAACACACAAACAACTTCTATGGATCCTCCTAACTAAAAAATAACAACCCACCTGCCCCCTCCAGTAGGGGTCAGACAACCCGACCTACTAGGACTAGTGTGATGCATGCAAGGTCCGGCCTTGGCGCTGGTCTGCCTACGCCTCGCATCCTAATTGTGAAACCAACCGAGGAAAACATAAAACTTTCAAATCTTACGCCGTTTCAAAGGAAGGAAGCTTGTAACAAGCTGGGATCGGTACTGATATGCGAAAAGCTCAGGGACGGAGGACTGGAAGTGGAGTTTAAAACTGCTGAGGATGCAAGGACGGCTCTTGACGCAACCGAAATAACATACACTGTACGACAGGCCAGTGACAGGAGAATAGTCACGGCACGCATCCAACCAACCCCACAATCCAACCCCACAACACCAAAAATTACTCGAAATGAGTCATTAATTGCTTCGACCTGCGAGACGTTTCAGACGCCGATATTGTGGATGGCTTAACTGAGTGCGAAGTGGTAGACGCGCGAAGAATTTCGATTAGAAAAGGCCAAGAAAGGCAACCAACAAACAACATCATCTTCACCTTTCGTACGACAGATCTGCCTGAATTTATCTTCGTAGGGTATGTCCGCATGAAAGTCCGAGTATTCGTACACAATCCCATGAGGTGTTTCCGCTGCTCTCGTTTCGGTCACACATCGCAACACTCGAAACAGATAGACACGTGGGAGAGGTGGATCAGAAGAACATGCGCAAGACAAATGCGAAGCGGAGAATCCACACTTTTCCAACTGCGGAAAGGATCAAATACCCCATACCGCCTATGATCTCTCCTGCCCCATTTTCTTAAAGGAGAAGGTAATAGTTGCCATAAAAAGCTTCAAAAACATCACGTTTCGTGAGGCTCGTGAAATTGATGAAGTAGCGCATCCGAGAATATCGTATGCGGAAAAGGTAAAACTGAACCCTAAGATCACACGGAAGTCTCCACTGCAATTGCACACACACATGGGTGCCTCTCAACTGATAGCTCAGCTAAGTGCCCTGATGCTTGCCTTTGGTATTGAATGCACGCCGATCGGAGAAAGAGGTTCATCCTCTCCCCAGACTGTGATGAGGGAGCCCTCAGCTGCGAATCCAGTAGCGAATCCTCAAGGAGAGTGGGTCCAGGTTCAGCGTTGGAAAAGACCTGACGTCCACCTACATCCAAACCCAACCCCTCTCCAACAATTTCAACCTCTACCTCCAACACTCCCCTCCTTACCTCCCCACAGCCCAACCCCCCACTCCCGCTAGGGAAGAGCCCAGGAGCTCTCCGAGACTTCGACTCGAGTCACCGACGTCTCAGAGTCGCGTCGGAACCAACGACGGGGGTGGAGAAGCCCTCCTCCCACCTCCAATCCTTACATACCACCATCACCAACCCTAAACCTATCCAGCCCATCCCTTCACCCTTCCGTACAACCCCAACTCCCCCACCCGCACCAACCATTTCTGAGGAGAAAGGAGTGGCCTCTGGCCTGGTACCGGTAGTCGCTCCCTCTACTGCCCGATCACGCCTGGGGATTCAGGTACGCCCAGGGGCTCCCGGCATGGGGGCTTCAGGCCGGACATCCCGAGCTGGGTCTAGGGAGACGTCGCCTTGTGCAGGAGGACAAGCCCACAAGGCCTGGCCCCCATCGTCTCCAACTCCAAAAGCCGACTCTGTCCATACCGCAGAGACTGGGAGGGTGATGGGCCCGCCTCCTACACCCCTCCAAGCAGGCGATCAGTTCCGCTCGTCGCCTGCAACAGGCCGGAAGCGCGTCTCGCCGTGGTCAGTGTCCCCTCGCAGCCACTAGTAGTGAATACACGTCTCCAAGCCGTCTCTGCCAAGGTGCACTTAGGTCGGCAAATTATTTCGTTATGCAGTATTTACCTGCCCTCTGGAACTCTATTTCCGTCTGCCGAGTTGAAGCTTCCTTGCTGTCAGCTTCCCGAACTGATTCTAATTTTTGGCGACTTCAATTCACACCATACTGTTTGGGGATGTGAAGATGTAAACGGGCGTTGACGTCTTATGGAGCAATTTTTACACGAAGAGTCGTTGTGCGTCTTAAACACAGGAACCATAACTCATTCTAGTATGCCATCTGGACAAACATCTGCGCTAGACCTCAGTGTTTCTAGTCCTCAACTTGTCCAATATTTTCATTGGTCGGTGGACACTGATCCTATTGGAAGTGACCACTTCCCTATATGGCTGGAGTACCGCGACGGCCCTGTCCTTGGACAGGGGCCGCGGCGATGGAATCTCCGCAAGGCAAACTGGACCAAATACGAAACATAAATAGAAATAGCTTGCTCCACTGATGGGCAGGAAAAACCACAAAGTATGGAACAGTTTACTTCGTTACTGCTAAATTCTGCATCCGAATGCATACCTCGCACCTCTGGTGCTCCACGGCCTACCCCGGTTCCGTGGTGGACGGAGGAATGTGGAGACGCCATCCGCGCAAAGAAAAGAGCATATCGTAAATTTAGTAAAAACAGCAACACCGAAAACATGGTCACTTTTCTGAGGGCCAGAACCCTGGCACGTCGCACTATACGATCAGCCAAGAAGCTATCATGGCGAAAATATGTAAGCCAAATAAACAAGCACACCCCGACTACACAGGTATGGTCCAGGATAAAACGTATTGCAGGCCAGCATTCATCGGTTCCCCTACCCGTGCTTCGCATGGGTAACACGGACGTGACCAAACCTATCGACGTTGCTCACGAAATTGCTCGCGCCGTATCCGAACGTAGCCGTGGCAGTAATTGGGACCCGCAATTCTTGCGCCGCAGGTCGCGCTGTGAAAACTTCCCCACTAACTTTGCCACGAGTGACAGCATATCATATAACCAGCCATTTACAATGTACGAACTGACTTCCGCCATGGCTAAACTCCGAAGTGTAAGTGAAGGCCCAGACGACATTCACAATTCAATGAAAAAACATCTGCCTTCATGTGCGACCAAAACACTTTTGAACATATTCAACCATCTCTGGCAACAAGGCGACTTCCCGGTAGCGTGGCGAGAGGCAGTAGTGATACCAGTGTTAAAACCGGGCAAGACCGGACTGGAACCGCTCCACTATCGACCAATAGCTCTCACTTCATGCTTGTGCAAGCTGATGGAAAGACCGGTAACTACCAGACTAACGTGGTTTTTAGAAGTTAAACACTTTTCGGACGCACAGTGCGGTTTTAGAAAGAACCGGAGTTCAGTTCGTCATATCTTAACCATGGACACTGCAGTACGCGTAGTGTTTAAGCAGAAACGTCACGTCGGCGCTGCCCTTTTTGACATTGAGGCAGCGTATGATACGACTTGGCGCCATGGAAGTATTGGACAGGTATATAAATGGGGTATTCGGGGCTCAATGGGGATATTCATAAATAACTTTCTGGCCGACCGACAGTTCCGTGTTCGTGTTGGTCACCAGCTATCCGAAAGATTTGAACAGGTTAATGGCGTGCCACATGGAAGTGTATTAAGTGTAGCACTGTTTGCGATAATGATAAATAATATTTGCGACGTACTTCCACCACAACTTGGTCGGTCTCTATTTGTAGACTACTTTGCTATCTGGTGTAGCACAGCCAGGCTATCCGCTATGTCGAGACGTCTCCAATTGGCCGTCGGAAAACTTGAAAGATGGGGTGCGATGAACGGATTCAAATTTTCAACACAAAAGACAAGCGCAATGCATTTCTGTCGCCGGCGTAACTGTGCAGGATTCTGCCTGTTTGTATGGAAACCAAATACCGATGCCACCTGCGGTGAAGTTCCTTGGGGTGACTTTTTATCACGTCTTAGTTATACAGGACATTTTAGAATACTCCGCGACAAGTGTTTTAAATCGCTCAACATACTGAAATGTGTTTCTTGCACTGGCTTTGGAGCTGACAGGCACTCGCTGCTCCTGCTGTATCGCTCACTGATGCGATCTAAACTGGACTACGTTTGTTTTATTTACGACGGAGCGCCAGCTCCACCAAACGAGCGTTGGACACTGTTCATCACACCGCTATCCGCATCGCGACCGGAGCATTCCTCACCTCCCCCATTGTGAGCCTTCTGGCGGAAGCGCACGAACCTCCTTTGTCTGCGCAGAGAAAGGCTGGGAATGCGGTACACCTGCAAGCTCCGCCAGTTTCCTGGTCATCCGGCTTACTCGGGTGTGTTTTCGCGTCGACTATGGACCATTTTTTCAGAAGAAAGGAATCTGAGTGTCGCTCCGTTCCGTGTGAGAATTCAAAAGCTTCTGCAAAATAGTCCAGTTAAACTCCAGGGAATTCGGAGAGTCCAGGACATGGAAACACCCCCAGGGCACCTGATTGCACCGGAGGTGGATGTAACTCTCGCTAAAATCAGGAAAGCCGATGTCCCTCTAGCAGAGTTTCGCGCACTTGCTCTGGGACACATTGCAACATTCCAGGATTGGGTGGCGACATACACTGACGGCTCTCGAACGGAGGACGGTGTGGGCAGCGCTTTCGTTTGCGGATCTGTCGCCCGCTCGTTTACCTTCCCGACCTACGCATCGGTGTACTCGTCGGAAGTCGTTGCTATTACGAAGGATTTATGTTTTATCGAGATGTCGGATGGTGATCGTCACGTTATATTCACTGATTTCTTGAGTAGCTTATGGCCCTGGACACGTTTTATCCATCAAACTCCCTTCTGTGTGATATTTTGTGCCGTCTTCCCGAAATGCAGTGTCTTGAACGACGGGTATGTTGTTGGCTCTGTTGACGGGTATGTTGTTGGCTTGTTGGCTATGTTGGCTCCCTAGTCATGTAGGAATTTATGGGAATGAGTTGGCGGACGCTGCCGCGAAGCGAGCAGCACATGCCCCGTGCACTCGGTCACTACCACTCCCTGCCACTGACCATTACCGACAAGTGTATATTTTCCTCCAAGACAAGTGGCAGGCAGTGTGGGATGCGACGTCCTCGAACAAGCTGAGAGCTTTCAAGCAACGTCTGTGTCCATGGAGCTCGTCCTGCCGTAAATCTAGACATGAAGAGGTGGCACTTTGCCGACTCCGCATAGGGCACACCCCATGCAACATGCAAATACCCTATTGCAATAGGCTTTATTTTGCATCTCTTGCGCAGGTTTTGTAAGCCAGAATAAAATTAAGAACCGTTATCCTCCACTTAATTCGTCGGGTAGTACATATTTCGTATATAAGCATGCAAACACACACACACACATACATATTATGGTGTTTAAAAAAATTAAAGTTTGAAATTATAGCGGGATCATCTATCGTGTGGTGACGTTGGATGCAGAAACTCCAAATATAATATTTCGTTCGAGTTGAAGAATATTTAGGCGTTGTACAAGTTGAAGAATAGTACTTTGTTCTCCTTTTGATGATCTCGTCACGAGAGGTCCTTGCGGGGTTTTGGCTACTGGCAGTGAGGTGAAACATCTTCCGCAATATTTGCGGTGCCATTTTGCGTAGTCGAAGCTTCGACACCAACGTTGCATGACGTACAATAGATCTGGAACTGAAAAAAATATTTTTAGGGTAGAGATGGAAAACAGGTCTGTTTGTACTTTTGCGGATTTTTTTAGTGCTTGATTTGATGGAATTCAAGCATAATACCCAAATTATTGAAAGCTTTCGCTTTTAAGTTGAATTGCCCTCAATTCAACTTTAAATACATTCCAGGGAGTTGACGACGATCCCAGCCCGCCAGTGCAATCTTCCAATTCGGTGAAAAGAAATCGACCATTATTGCCAAAAACTCTGTCTAGAATTCGAAATGGAATCAAACGCAAGTCTGCGTAGGATGCCCGGTGTAGGCAGCACGCCCCCCCCCCCCGAGAGGCGTTCCACCCACCATGCGAGGAAATACGAACCTTGCAACGTGGTTGGCAAACATGCTTATTTAAATAAATAAAAACATTACCAAACATCAAGCGCTCAACACGCGTTGCAGCCGACAACAGATCGACTCCGCGGCGATTCGGCCCGGCCATAGTCTGCAGTCAGGCGGCGTCATCTGCCATGTGACTCATAGCTTTGGTGGAGCGATCTGTGAGAAGCTTGAATATTTGATCTGCTATTATCTGATCCAATGTGCAGTTAATCCGGCCACGACCCCTAAACATCCCAGTATCAGGAGAAAATGTGCATACGTTTTCCTGAGCTTGAAGCAGAATCTAAGCAACTTTATAACAAGCATACATTAGGCCAACATCACGCAAATGGCAGATCGTATGGTTGCAAGGTGTGCATGGTTGCATCCAAACTGCATAGTTGAACATGCGCACACCATACTCATTCAGCACATGTATATTACCCAAGCATCGAAATCTGATTTGAATACAATTGGAGCTGATGGATATCTTGCGAACAACACTGAAAAGTTCCCGTGTCGTATAAAAATGTAAAAGAATGCATGCTGACATTATCAAGGAACATTTTCCAAATCAGTTACCATTCATTTTGAGTGAAAATACGTTCCAGGCGCGCGCCCAGGAGACGGTAGCGAATAAAACCAAATACCAGCGAAAAAGAAGCTGATGAGGTTTGTCCGGCCCCCACTGCTCGCGCATGGCAACACTAAGTGACATGTGACGGGACTGGAACTAGCAGCATGAGCTGCCTGGCCCCATGGGGAAGCCACCGAATTTTTTTTCTTTCACTTCTTTTTGGAAATAACCGTGTTAAATGTCCAAATATGAGACCCTATACCATATTTCCTATGCGGTCAATGAGAGGCCAACCCTGGGACATAAGAGGTGGGCAGCGCGGGAAGAATGTAAAGTAGTGAATATCTCCCACACAGCGTTCAGACCATTTAGAGCGTTCAGACTGTTCAGACTCAGAACAGCACGCTCTACATAGCACAAAATGCTAGATATATGTTTTCTTAAATCGCAGTTCCGGAAGTTGCAACTAAAACACGTCGAGTTCCTGATTAGCGTCTGACACACAGCGCAGGCTGTCAGCAACAACGTCAGCACGCGGCCGTCCTCCATCCTCGGTATGGCAGCCTGGCTACCAACATCCGGTGATGTAATGGAGATGGTCACCAACAGCGGCAGCACATAGGCTGTGAAGAACAGCTACGGAGATCACATGCTGCTAATAAAGGTAAATGTAACACAATGGTCCGAAAATAACTCAAGCCATCCTAACGCAGGATTTGGCGACCGTAATCTAGCATTTTCGTTAGCATGTTCACCCTCCGGTCTCTCCGGTCAGACCTTCGCACCCCGTCTCGGGGGAGGGGGTTGATAGGAGCCCCCTCCAATATCCAAACTAAGCGTCATACGAAAACGAAAGAGGTGTCATCGTAAAGCGCTCGATGAGTGGGGTCCGCCACCGCGAAAAACGTTATCCCGAAAGTGACATCACTAGGGGGCCTAGGATTCCACGACTTACAATCATGTGTTTGGCTCTGGGGAGTTCATTTTGGGGAAGAAAAAAATTTGAACATTTGAAGAAAAAAATATTTGGAACCAGAAAAGGACAGCGAAATCGACCAGGGTCATACCATTTTTGGCCACCCAAGAATCAAAATTTTACTTTTAAGCTTTCAAAATTTTGAGTTTTCAAGCTTTCTCAAATTTTCCTTTTCTAATGGGTAGAAGGGACCGAAAAAAACGTTCGAAGTCAACTTGCTCAAACAAAAAATGTGTACTTTAGCCATCATCTTCGATTTGAACTCCAATAGGCAAATATGCAAGCAAATAAGTAATAAAAAACTGAAAATATCAACCGAGAGGGGTGTATATAGCTATGTCCGAATCCAGAGATAAAGATAGATAACCTCCCCGACGAGGCACCACCTTTCCGTGGTGGGGGATTGGGTTCCCAATGAACTGACGACCAGCTTACCGGTGAGGGATCAGACGAAGAGTGCCTCACGCGTCCTTCCATCCATGCGCCCCCATTCCAATGCCCATCCCATCTCAACATCCATGTCCTTCACCTGGTCCTGAAACACCAACTCTTCCTATCATGAGCAGGTAGGACAAGTTCCCCAGTCCTACTTTCAAGCTGTTTTATCGGGGTAGCAGCTCCCCCTCGGCCCGTCCCCCGGGGTTGACGGAGTCCTGGAGGTTGAGGTCACCCGTCGCACGGTGTTAGTTGTGACGGGGGACCAACACACCTCTTTGGTTCCGATATCCCGGAGGGGCGGGCGGGCCCGTGGGGCCTCACGCGGGGCAAGTGCCTGGTCGTCTCGGGTCGGTAACCTGTGATTCTTCCCATTGTCTGCCGGCCCCGCCGGCTGGGGTCAAGGAGTGGACGGTGCTGGATCCCGGTTGGGATGGTGAGTCTCTCTCTCCCGGCCGGGTGAAGGCGCCGCCTGCCCCGTATAGATCCTCGGGCGCCTGGCGTCCTCCCTTCTGCGGGACTCAAGCGACCCCCCCCCCCCAGTTGGGCCCCAGTGTGGTGTGGCGCCGGTGGAGCTGAAACCAAACGTACTACACGGAGTCGTTTAACACATAAACTCGTTCTAGACCCCAATGGGATCAGAACACCGACTTATCCAGTGGAAGTCGCATCACGAGCCCGACACCTGCAGAGGCATACCTACATGTTATCCGCGCAATTCACCAGGCAGAGACCGGCGTTCTTGTTCGCATGAGTACCACGTCGATGTCAAGGAAATCTATACCACACGTTTTAATATTTATATCCGTTGATCTAAAAAAGACCCTATCATCTCTCTCGCGCTTCCAGCGTTGGTTGGTTGGTTATTTTGGTTTTGAGCCGCCTCGACTGCGTTGGTCATACAGCGCCTATAACTATTAGATTGAACAGCCTGAGAGGATTGGTTCCGACAGTAACAATGACACACGAACCCTCACAATAGAGCCAGGTCATCTCATGCGACACGTAAGGAAGCTTCTAGTGTTGCATGTCAGTTGGGGGGGGTAAATTGTTCTGTAGTCGACATCCAAGATAAAGCGAAAAAGATGTCCTGAAGTTACTGTACGGGTGGCGGCTCTGCCGTCGGTGGGGTGCCGAGGGTGGTGGCGGGTGTGGGTGCGCGATGTTGTGGGGGTGTGGGCGTGCGGGGTGGATGTGTGTGGGGTGAGTGGGGTGTGGGTCAGAGGTGTTCCTGATAGTGCATTGACTCCGTATGAGTGGTGTGGGTGTGTAAAATGTATTTTATATCCAGCCTAAACTCGACTGGAACTTATTGAACTACTTGAACTGACTGAACTTATTGATGGCTTGACTTAAATCACTCCTTTGTTGATTGTGCCCATGTCAGTGGTGTATTGTGTTGTGCTTTGCCGCCACCTCCACCACACATTTCACAAACCACAGCCGACGTAATGTTGGTTTAAGTTGCCGTCCCTAACACGAATTTATATATGTGCGAGGTCAAAGTTTTGGGAACACCATATAGGTAAGTGAGAGTCTTTAGCCAGATTATAATTAATACGTTGCATTTAGAGAACTGAAGAGAATGAAATTTGCCATTGGTTGGAATGTCCCGTGTTGGATTTTTTGGACGCCAGTAATAGTATAATTTTGTGCAATGTACCGCACGAAATAGGTGCCTGTGTTGAGCCCCAAGCGGCTTCCGCTGATCCTTAAAGCTACCTATTCACATTCATTCTCCTCATCCACTTCACATTCGCTCGCCCCATTCATGCTCTCCTTATTAATTAATGAATTACCTGGTCCCCAGATTTAGCTTCCGACCCCCCCCCCCCTTCAGCGGTACACAAACACATAGATCGACAGACCGTTGCTCAAATTTTGATGGTACGTTGGCCGAACAAGTAAACCTTTCACTGCCAATCATGGCTGGCCTAGCCATTACTGGAAGCATTCCTCGCCTGGACAAAGTCCGAACTGCAACGAGGGGGCTAATCCTACTGGCTCCGAGGGCTGATACAAGTGCTCTGGTGTCTTTGACCGACATACCTAGCCTTAAGTTCGATTGATGCCGCGCCGGGCCTTATTCGTTGCACACTTGCGACCAGGTCTGACGTATCCCACGGGCGGACACGGGTCCCTACCACGTTGGGTCCGGCCCTACCATTTTTATCCACCTGTGTCTGAGGACCTGATAATGACGGATATTGCACAAACGTCTTTTCCAACGCCTGGCACACGGAACGAGAGATAGCCCTTTTCAGGTTTCACCCATGTCCGGGGACCTGATAATGACGGATATTGGGATCCGGTTTGTGGCGAGTATCCCCGCTCGTCAGCCCAAGCTATGCTCGTCGACAACTCGGCAATCGTTCCCTGTGTCGGCCGGTCGCTCAAACCTTTCCATCATCAAAGGTTTCCATCATATTTACATGTCTTTACAGGGTACAACAAGGTCGGAGGATGGTCCTGACGCACGCATTCTCCGTCCAACCCCCCTTTCCCATGTATGCTTACCTACCCTTCCCTTCTAAAATAGACGTGCGCAGTCAACGCCACCGTCCGCTCGCACGTCCCTCCCCGGCTAATCACCCAATGAATGACTTAGCCCTTGTGGGTTGGGTCGACAGCGCCGGGCGGGAAGAGCCTGTACAGTTTCATTGAGTTGGGTCCATGTAGTAGTCCGAAGATGGAGGGGAGGTGTCGGTCGACGACACTCACATTTTTGCTGGTGGTTTGGGCGCGTCGTCTCTTTTCTCTCGATTGCCTAGGAGACTCTTGTTCCCCGGAGAAGGTGATAGAAGATGTGCCAGTTTGGAAGAAGGAAGAAGGAATGGCCGCCCGACGGTACTCACATTTTGGTGGTCGGCTGGCTTCTTCGCCCGCCTCGACTCTGCCAGAGATTACTCCATCTCCAAGTGAAAGAGGGCGGGGGCTTCCAAGAATAAGCGCTCCCGAGTCTGTGAGCGAGTCAGCCTGAGAGCTTGAGAGTGAGAGACCTTGAGCGTGATACCTTGAGCGCGTGAGAGAGAGAGAGGGTTTTCTGCCTGTCCGTCAGTTTTCTTCAAATTTCTGTAGCGCCGCCTCCTTTTGTCTGTTTTTCTTTCTCCTTACGGGCCGATGGCCCTTCTGGTGGAAGTGGTTCAGCTGGTGTTTGCACCTCCAGTGGCCAGCTGGACGGGGTGCCGAGCCATTGCTCGCGTTCGCCGCGTGTTGTTGTCGGAGCCGCACCTTTGATGTTGGCGCCGGCGTCACTCGCGTGTACTTTGGTTTTGCGGGCAAATATTTGTAAGGGAAGGGGAAAGTGGCCAGGAAGTCTGGCGGCTTGTTCGGATGGGAAAAATATACAAATTTTGGTGCCGGAAAAATGTAAGCCTCCTTGCATTACCTAGGCGATTGGTCATCAAGGAGATCGCGGAATGACGTCGACTGCATTCCTAAAAATATACGTCTTGGATTGGCAAGCACGGGGCATGAAGTCAGCACGTTGGTTGGTTATTCGGGTTTAGGGGCGCATGAACTGCGTCGGTTATGTAGCGCCGATACCACCGTCAGTCAAACAGCAAAGTGGAAACAAAAGTCCGTCAGAATGACATTTGCGAGGTCAAGTACAGGTGCGATACCATGCCATGCTATGAATCTCATTTTGTTTGTTGTAAAATAACTATTTAGTACCATGTGTTACAGAAAACTTGATTGCTGATAGGAAGCGGAAAGGCTATCCAGATTAAGCAAGGGGAGAGTCGTTGCACAAAGCTTCCTTATGGTAGTGGCGTCTTCGCTCATTGTTCAGTCAGCGACAAGACATACATGTCACACTGACAGTGCGTTGTAACATCTTGGACATATCGGTCTGCCACTGCCGGTCAGAAGGTAGCAGTGCGTGTCGTATGCATGACCAATTCGCAAGCGGAACAGTGCAACCTCGTTTGGTCTATTTGCATGTGATGATGAAGATCATTCACCAACGGGCGGTTTGGTTTTTCTCATTTTGTTGCCTATCATGGCGTCCCAATGGGCCAGCCACTTCTTGAAGAGTAAGCCCTTAATTTTTGGATAGAAGTCAGAGGCAGGGAGGGTGAGACTTCATGTGTGCCTCAGCAGCCTGAGCAGCACGCTTTGCTGCAGCATCAGCGGCCTCGTCGCCACAAACTCCAACATGACTCGGAATCCAGCAGAAAACCACTTCCTTGCCACTAATGGTTAAAGAAGTAAGTCTGACAAGAATTTCCTGTAATATTGGGTTCAGTGGGTAGAACCTTCCCAGCGCGAGCAAGCAGCTGAGCGAGTCGGTAAATAACAGTGTCGTTCATCATCGGTTGTTTCAATAAAACTCAGTGCTTTGTTCATGGCGACCAGTTCCGATGTGTATCAAGTCATTTATTAGGCACTGCCACATGGTGGAACTCACGAAATACCTAGTCAATTGATCACATTCCTGCCATCACGTTAGATACAATTGTAAAGCACCTAGCTACCTAGTTGATGCTGATAGCACGCACGAAGGTTGCACGGCTAGCTGTGTCGCGTGCTTTACGGGGAAGCGCATTCCACTGGAGAGTGGAGCGGTAGGAGAAGCCCCGCTGGGTAGCTGCTAACCTACACCGTTGCAGGTGAAGTGCCCCAGCATCGGTAGCACGAGTGTTTCTCTCAGACACAGCCGAGCGTTCAACAAACATTTCCCTGATGGCAGGCGGGCGGTTCGCGCCGTGTACGGCTTTGTGTGCGTTGCACAGGTCACGGTGTCGCACCATCTCCTCAATCTTATCCCAGCCCAACTTGCGCAGAGAGGACGAGATGTGGTCGTGCTTCCGTCTTCCAGTGACCAGCCTAGCCGCGAAGTTTATGCACTTCTGCACTCGCTTCATGCGGCACGCATGGGGCGGGAATGGCCGAGTGGTTAAGGTGTCGAGCTATGGGTACCAAAGGTCCCGGGTTCGACTCTAGCGCCACTCAGGAGATTTCCCAATCCCGGGGCCCACCGGCGAAACAGTGTGGGCGGCGCCATTAGCCGTGAATGTGCATAAAGTGTGTCGTGAACCAACCAATAAACAAACATGCGGCACGCATCTGCCCCACCCCATACGGAAAGGCAGTAAAGGATATGGGGGAACACATGGACTTGGATGAGGAGCTTCAAGACTTCAGGGGTGAAGTGCTGCCGGAATTTGAAGAGGGACACGATGATGGCGGTGCACTTCCGGATGATGGAGGATATGTGCTTCTCCCACGTCAGCTGCTGGTCGAGGAATACTCCGAGCACTTTCACTGTTGGGGCCGGGTGGATAGATTTTTCCGAGATCATGATGTGAAAACCTGAAGCTTTTTTTTAAGAGAAGATCTGGTGCCAAGAATGGTGAAGCAGGTCTTGCCCGGGTTCATTTTGAGACTATTGGACTGGAACCACTTTTGGAGTGCATGGAGGGATTCCTCGACCCGCAACCGAAGGTGGGAGAGAATGACGACGTCAGGAGCAGAGTGGTCTAGGAGGTCGGTGTCGTCAGCGTAGGCAACAAGGCGACCGTGTGGAAGGAAGGAGGACAGATCATTGATGAAGAGGAGGAACAGGATCGGCCCAACGATAGACCCCTGAGGGACACTGTGGGTCAGGAGGAGTGTGGAGGAGCCGCCCGGAGACCATCTGCTTCCGATCGGAGAGGTAGCTTTTAAACCACGGGAACGGGATGCCGTACCACCCCAGCTTACTCAGGAGAACGCCATGGTCAACGCTGTCGAAGTCCTAACTTAAGTCAATCGTCGTTAACGACGCGACGTGACCAATGTCGATCTGCCTCACGCGTCAGAGGGTTCTCTTGGGTAATGTGGCTCGCCCTCGCACATTACAAGCATCAGTATCCGTTGAGGTATTCAGGTGTATACATATGCGTAGGCTGGAAGAGAGGTTTCTAATCAAAATGCAGATGTCATCATAAAGATACTTCCTGTGCCAGTGTCGTTCTTCGAGCCATCAGTGTACGTCGGGGTATAGTTTTCGTATGATTAAATATGTCCTAGTGCCCGTAGTCTCAACTCTTGCGGAATGACGTCGCCTCTCCTCATACATGACAACGATACGTCGATAGTTGGCGACGCCAATTTCCCTAGGGGGCACTTGATGTCCTGACGCCTTAACACGAGCCCTGGAGGGCCTCGGAAAATTACGCGCACTGGAGGGGGGGCGGATTCCGCCCTTAACATCTCGGCTCCTACTGAGGCTAGAGCAACGAAACTCGCAGGGTGAATGGGTACGATAGTGAACTATATTGTGTGCAAATTGCATGACCTTAGGTGAATACCTTCAAGGTCAAATGAGGTCAAAATAGGAAAATTGTCTGGTTTTGCGTGGATTGGCTTGTCATTGTTATGGATCGCTGTGATTGTGTTTAAATGCTCCAAAATTGAAATTAATGATGTTTTGGACATTACTAATGATGCAATACAGATGCCAGATCCGCCACTTCACCTTAGGTCACCTATATGGGAGCACTTTATCAGGTCATTACCTGCTACAGTTACCGGAACAAGGCTGCCGACCCGACTGCTCCCTTGGGCGGTTCGGCACAATCGGCTTCGCAAAGAAAGGAGTGAAATACATGAATAAAGTATGGAAACGCTTAAGCACACAATGACAAACAATAGATTTCGGGATGTGTAGGGAGTAACATGTAAAGTGGCATCAATCGCATGTCAGTCATTTGCATTTTTGACAACATTCCAGTCGACAAAGTTTGGTTCTTTCATGAACATGACCTGACTTGACCTCGGCGACCTAACATGACTTTTAAATTATATAGCATAACAAAATGCATCAAAGAAGTCGCTAGTGTTGTCAAGAACAGTTCCCTTTTGCCAATATACGGGAAGCGCATCAGCGCCGATTTTTGCGGTTGGGCGCTGCAAATTATTTTTCCTTTAACGGCCCCTAACTTGAAAAGTTTTGGGCCGATTTTATTTTTTATTATTTTAAACAATGCGCCGGTCATTTACAAGTAGGTACGCAAAAATTGCGTATATCGGCTGGGACAAGGTGGAGTTATGTAAGAAAAATCGGAGGGGTGGGCGGATTTCGACAATCACCATCCAGGACGTGTATTAGCCTGTCATAAACTTGATCTGACTTGACCTTGGTGACCTGACATGACTTTAAAACAATGTAGCATGACAATGTACATGAAACATGTCGCTGGTTTTGCCAAGAACACTTCCTTTTTGCCAATATGGGAAGCGCATCAGCGCCGATATTTGTGGTCTGGCGCTGAGAAAATATTTTGACTTTAGCGACCCCTAACTCGAAAATGTTTCGGGCGATTTTCATTTTTCTTACTGTAAACAACGCGCCGGTCATTTATAAGCAGGTACACAAACAATGGCGTATGTCCGCCTGTAAAATCGTGAGTTATCTACGAAAAACCGGAGGGGTTGGCGGATTTCGCCCCCACCCCCCTCCAGGGCGCGTGTTAATGATGTCACACGCATTACCCCGCGTAATCTGATGTATTCCTGGAATAACGCGGGAATTCTGATGCAAAAGGGAAGGCACTTTCGTGTTGCCTTCGTTTAAACAGATTATGAACACGCCGCGAGAATACTGACAGAAATGTTAGATGTTGTGGGAACTTCCGTAGTTACACGCATAACGCAACACACATAACGCCAGTAGCATTATGCAGCGAAGTGTGATGAATCGTGTCTAATGTTCGTTTAGCCGTACTACAAGCATCATCATATACAAAACACGCATAGTCAAATTTCGACGGTATCGTAAATATATACAGGAGAAATATACGCAACGTGCGCCTATCAACACCATACGATGTTCGTGCCACCACTTTAAGGATGTTCAATGTTCTAAACCATTGGTCGCTTGGTATCTTAAAATGGTCTGTACGTCAAGCGACTGTTAAATATAACACAAAGAAACCTGGCTCTTGGTTTAATTGCAATTGTCGAATTGTACAAGCGAATTTCCATGTTTGGACATCGGTGACGCCTGTAGAAGTGCATGGCTACAGTCTTACTTTCTGAGAACCGGAAACCACTCCTATTTCTCCATCGCTCTAGACACCGAACTGCAAGCTGCAGCTGCCTCTGCATTGCCGGTACATATGTGGTTAAGGTCCAGATAGCAAAATCATGCACAAAGAGTGAGCGACAGATGGAAGGCTGTAGTGTACAGGTAATATCATTAATCATTAGAACAAACAATGGCACGCTAAGCACACTTCCCTGTGGAACCCCATTTAGTTGTGGGAAGCAGTCAGAGAACTCGCTGCAAATGCGGACACGTAACCGGCGATCTGCTAAGAAGTTTCGGATAAACATTGCCATCGGACCGCGAAGGTCGATTGATGTATTTTCAAAAGGATTCCGTATCGCCAGGCGGTTTCAAAGGTGCACTCTATGTTTAAAAAAACTGCTCCGATGTGACATTTCCTTGCTAAAGCAGAACGAATATCAGTATCAAAGGCTACAAGATGGTCTATCGTGCAGCGAATCGTCCTAAATCCGCCCACCCCTCCGACTTTTCGTACCTTACTCCATATTGTACCGGCCGATATACGCCATTTTTTCGTACCGGCTTCGAAATCACCGGCGCATTGTTTAAAGCAAGCAAAATGAAAACCGGCCGAACATTTTTCAAGTTAGGGGCCGTTATAGTAAAAACAATTCGCAAAGCCAGACCACAAAAATAGGCGCTGATGCGCTTCCCGTATATTGGCGAAAGGGAAGTGTTCTTGACAACACTAGCGACTTGTTTGATGCATATTGTTATGCCATGTAATTTAAAACTCATGTTAGGTCGCCGAGGTCAAGTCAGGTCAAGTTCATGACAGGCTAATGGAACCAAACTTGGTCAACTGGAATGTTGTCATAAATGCAAATGACTGTCATGCGATTGATGTCACTTTGCATGCTACTCCCTATACATCCGGAAATCTACTGTTTGTCATTGTGTGCCTAAGCGTTTCTATACTTTTTTAACGTATTTCACTCCTTTTTGCGAACCCGATTGCGCCGAGCCGCCGCCCAATGGACCAGTCGGGCGGGCAGCCCGGTTCCGGTAACTGTAGCAGGTAATGACGTGATAAAGTGCTCCCATATAGGTGACATAAGATCAAGTGGCGGATCTGGCATCTGTATTGCATCATTAGTAATGTCAAAACATCTTTAATGTAAATTTTGGGGCATTTAAACATAATCACGGCGATCCATAGCAATGACAACCCAAGCCACGCAAAACCGTAACAGTTTGCTATTTTGACCTTGAAGATATTGGCCTAAGGTCATGCAATTTGCACACAACACAGATCACTATAGTGCCCATCCACCCCGCGAATTTCGTTGCTCTAGCCTTAATAGGAGCGGAGATCGTACGATGGGGGCGGAATCCGCCCTCCACTCCAGTGCGCGTAGTTTTCAGAGGCCCTCCAGGGCGCGTGCTAAGTTGGCCGTTGTGCTCTTCCGATCGAAGGCTCGAAAAGCCCGCTTAGGGTAAGAATGGAGTCCCGACACTCCAGGGTCAACCACGGCACCTGAGTGCGACGAGGCGCTCCAGACGTCAGCGGAACACATGTAGTGGCAGTGTCAATAAGCCGCTGCGAAACTGATGGTGGATGTTCGTCACTGGATGTTAATTTCGCCTTAGGTTTAGCATCAAACTCTATCCAGTTGGCTTTGCGTATGTTCCACCGCCGATATCTCCTGTCAAGAGTTGTTTCGTTCTTATATTCTACCCATACGGGCATGTGGTCACTCTTGAGATGATCAGTACCCACAGACCATTCCAAGCTTTGAGTCAAATGTGGATTACAGAGGCTTATGTCTAAAACTGATGTGTTCCCGGTGGGTGGAGTAATATGGGTAGGCGAGCCAGTGTTCAAAAGAAACGGACTCATCGCGGATAAAACGTTCCAAGTGTCTTCCGCGAGTATTGATTGAATTGGAATCCCAGGCATGGTGATGCCAATTAAAATCGCCTACAAGCAGGACTGGATAAGGGAGTTCTGTCATTAGTCTGCTCAGTTCTGCGCCAGGAAAAGGAACTCCAGGTACAAGAAACATCTTGTTATTGCACGGCGGATAACAGTCACACATACCGCAACTGCCTGTAGCGAGGGGACACACACAATGGGACCTGCTGCACTGGCACGCTGTGATGTACCGCCAGCATAGCACATCCGTGTGCCACGGTGCCAATCCCGCCTAAATATTTCCGGAAGATAGAATATCCTTTTATGGAGCAATGGATATCGGGCGCCAACTTTGTCTCTTGGAGAGAACCAGCTATGGGAGTTTCCAGACATAAAACTCCGTGCAGATCTGCAGAATTCGCTCTAAAATCGCGCATGTTCCATGGTCAAATTAGCGACCGCACTGTGGTAGTTGGCTAGGAGTATATTCCTCACATGATCTGAAAGTATGATTCAACTAGGGTTACCTTTTTTATAGACTTGGTCTTTGCGTCCGCCCCAGGAAGGGGATCGCTGGTGGTTCGGACGATGGACCTCCACTCGGTTCGAGGGACTGGATTCTGGGCAGGGAACTCGGCGTCTCTTGGCCCGGTGGAGAGCCAGAAGGCAGCGGGCCTCGTTTCTGGGGCCCCAGCCGGGGAGGAGGCGGGGGGGGACCCATCTCATGAATAGCCTGGGGTACCGCCGGTCCCTCAATTCGCCTGCGCAGCAAGGGGCTAGCCGGCCTTGAGGGATGTGCCCTATCAGGCACATGGCGGCTCGTCGCCCGAGCCTTCTCCATATGCGCAAAGTGCGCCCCCTTCGCCTCGCGGGCGAGCCTCTCGGCCTCCTGGTATTGGAGGTTGACGTCGGGAATTTAGACGGTTCTGGTGTATCTGGATGGCGATGTAGGTACAGAAGTGGAAGTTGAGGGTAGGGGTGAGGTTTGGATGACCGGAAGGGGGAAAGGATTAGGCAGGGAGAAGGTGGAGAGGATATATTTGGAGGATGGGATTGGGCATGTTTGTGATTGGTCTCTTGCTTCCCGAAATGTTTTTTTTTGTGTATGTTTGATTGCTTTTTTTAACTTTCAAGTAGTTCGGTCAGAAGTGTGGTGACTTTCCCTCCCATAGCTCACACACTGGTCGAGGAAGTGCAATGCTCGAAAATATGGTCACTTGAGGTACACTTGCCACACGTTGGGTGATTTCTACAAAATTGAGTCATATTCTCATATCCCTGGCACCTAAACCAACGCATTGGGTTGTCGAGGAAGAGACGCACTTTCACACGCACGTACAACACACGTGTCTCTAATGGTATGTCTGTTCTGTTAAAAGTCAAAATTATGTTATTTGTCGGGACTGTGTTCGCGCCTCTTTTCGCCCTCATCCTTCTTGCTTCCGTGACTCCAAATTCGGACAATCCATCAACTATCTTGTCCTCCGGTGCGCCACTCAGGTCATTGCAGTTTATTATTCCTCGAGGTGTTTTTTTGTTTGATGGGGTTCTACTTTAATTATAATACTCTCATCTACTCTCGTGTCACCTCTCCGCACGCTGTACACAAACTTATATATCCTCGAGGCAATCTCCGCCTCCTTGGCCACCACAAACTCCACCCTTCAACCTCTCACATCTAGTGATCTTCCCAAACCCGTCACATTCGTTTTGTCGTTGAAATGGAGATAGAAAGCTAAGACACCTCGTTAGTCCTCTGAAGATGAGGACACGAAGTGTAGGGGGAACATTACCACTGCTGTCTGTGTTTGGGGAGCCCCCACTCGCGACGGGTGGGAGGCTGGTCTGGCCCCTACGAGATGGACCAGGGGCGTTTTGGTTATTCTGGTCGCTATGTAGTGTATTTTTGTTTATGCCTCGCGGACATCCTACCACACTGGGACCGTCTGGGGGACGCCTGTGCCCCAAGAACAGGATGGCGCCAGACGTCCGCGGAGCTATACGGGGCGGGCGACGCCATCACCCGGCCGGGAGATAGAGACTCACCACCCCGACCGGGATCCAACGTCGCCCACCCCTTGACCCCGGCCGGCCGGGCCGGCAGATACTGGGAAGAATCCCAGGTCCCCGGCTCGAGGCGACCAACAATTTGGCCCGCGTGAGGCCCCACTGGCCCACCCGCCCCTCTGGGATATCGGGACCAAAGGGGTGTGTTGGTCCCCCTTCACAACTCAACTAACCCCTAGGACTCCGTCAACCCCGGGGGACGGGCCGAAGGGGCACGGTTACCCCGATAAAACTGAACAGACGGTAGACCAGGGGAAGCTGGCTTACCTGTTCGTGACAAGGGAGGGGTTGGTGTTGCAGGGTTGGATGAAAGACATACAAAGGGTCGCTGGCTCGGGGTGGATACTGGAATTTGGAGAATACATTGTACGATACATTTTATTACAACCCACTTCGTCTCCATCGTATGGGAAAGCAAGTCTCACTCCGTTGGATTCCAGCACATTTAGGAATTCGCGGAAATGACCTGTCAGATTAGGCCGCATGGCGTGTGGCACACGCTCCATATTGTCGTGCGCTTCCATTTCATGCAAGTGACCACTACCCGGACTATATCATTTCTTTTTTCAGGCAGTGGCAGAAAAGCTGGGATCGAATAGAACAAAGCAAATTAAAGCGAATCAAACCACACTTGGCGCTGTGGCCGTCATTCAGCCGAACTAGAAGATTCGAAGAGGCCATTTGTCGTCTCATGATTGTTAACACGCTAGCAACACATATATACTTACTGTGCGAGGACGACGGGCCAGAATGTGCGAAGTGTAATGCCGTGCTGACTGTGCACCATGTGCTGGTGGCCTGCCCCGCATATGCAGAAGAACGCAGGCGGCACTTCGGATATAAAGCGCATACTCTGAGATTAGTGGACCTGGTTGGAAACTATTCCAAATTTATATATAACAGAGGTTTGGAATTTCTCGCGGAGATACGATTTCAAGTGCTATATGCACGTGCCTAGGTGACATCTTACTCCCCCAGACATATTTTACTCGAACGTGACAATATGACGCGTGGCTAAGCAAGTTTGACATGGATGCAATATCACCCACGTGGGTTGACGCACCCTAAAACCCAAATAATCATCAGATAAAGATAGATAATATATATAGGGAGATGGAAAAATGCACATATATATATATATATATATATATATATACATATACATACCTATATAACTACCTGTGCACGCTGCGGTGCGTTCTTTGATATCGTTCTTTCACATTGGTACACGTCTTACCTATATAGGTACCTAAAGCGCAAACAGAAAAATGGACACAACTGAACCAAGGTATTCACCTGCCCTCACCGACCCCGACTAGCATACACATAAGACTATAGGTTAAGAAAAACAGGACATCGTGCGTCTTACGTGGTTTCTGGAGCGACATGCCATTTTAACACTCGCACGTCCGACGGTCCGCGCAAACTTCGCATGTCCGGGGGAGGCAGATGTCTGCCCCCCTAAGATATCTGGAACTATGTTTGCTAGCAAACGGAAAACGGCGTTGGATAGGTGGTGACGGGCTCAATCGAATGTGTTTCGGTCGTTTTTTTTCGCTCAGGTCAACATTCAGGTAACTGGGCCATCATAGGTCAAATTCGACCAGATCAGGTGGGACTCAGGTATTGACACATATCTCAGGAGCTGTAACAGATAGAAACAAATGGCGAACGCTATTCGACAGACCTTGAAATGCGCTACCGACAATAGGCGGTGTAATTTAAGGTCAGGTCAACCGAAACTCAGGTCAAGGTCATCAAGTCATATACTCAGGTAAAGCCCCATGGAGGTCATGTAAGGTATCAATCGACACGTCTTGACGATACAAGCACAATGACGGTAATTTCATCCCTCTAACTCAATGCAGTGCGATGTAATGTGCATAAATGTGTAGTGATCTCAGGTGACCTCAGAGGCCTTGGTGAGGTCACCGAGCAAAAATTTCAGCGGTAACATTTGAGCATAGCTTCTATCTTCATGTCACAACCGTTGTGAGATCATTCCGAGCCCAAATATGTAACTAGGAAACATTTGTATATTTTACCATGGCCATATAATGGGGAAGCCATGGCAGCGACCTGACCTAAGGTCAATGCTACGAAAAAAAACGATATACATATTATGATCCCTGATGAGATCATGACATGCTATAAGTTTGAAATCAATCGCCCAATTATGGCGGAAGTTATGCCACCTGGAACTCCGAGTGTAGTTGGGTCACTTCGCCTGACCTGGTGACTTGACCTGAGATGACCCAGGATTAAAAATGTATGAGGATATGCGGAAAAGACCAATGAACAGCTATGCGAGGTTTGGCCTTGCTAACCATATTAGTTTGGCGGCATATGAGGAAAAACCGGAGGGGTGCAGATATCTGCCCCCGGACGTGCGCGGGTTAAAAACCTCAGTGCGGTTTTATCAAAAATCGCAGTACTGTAGACCATCTTTTAACGCAGGACACTGTGGTGCCAGCAGCCTTCCATCAAAATTGTCACGTTTGTTCGGTGTTTTTTTTTTTACATTCAAGGAGCATGTAGCCACTTGCCGCGGCGCCATTCTGATGAAGGCGTTTAGGTATGGAATCCGTGGCTCCATGGGGCTCTTCCTCAACAACTTTCTGTTTAGTCTTCCGTGTACTTATCGGAAACCACCTGTCAAAGAGATACCCACAGACAAAGAAGGTTCTCCAGGGCAGTGTGTTAAGCGTTGCTCTGTTCGTCATCATGATTGATATTTGTGAGTTTCTTCCTCGAAAGGTTGGCAGGTCACTCCTCGTGGATGATGTAGCAATTTGGTTAGCACATCCAGTGCACCATCGATGGTCCGGCAGTTGCATCTAGCAGTAACCAATTTCAAAAACTGGTGCTCTGAGTACGGGCCTTGGTTCTCGGCTCACAAAACCGTTGGGATGCATCTTTGTCGGCGCCGTTGAATCTGCCCAGACCCTGCTATACATCTGTATGAGGAACCCATTCCCTTTCAGCGCGCTGCCCTGTTTTTACGAGTAATTTTTGACACCCGTCTTAATTCCAAGGAACATTTTAAAAACACTTCGGGACAAACGTTTTCCATCCTAAGACTATTGAAATTGGTGGCGCGCACGTTCTACGGAGGAGACAACATCCCTGCACAAGCGGCGCCCTGGCAACTGACTATTCCGGTCATAGGCATATCACTTCCTTCGGTTAGGAAGGAGCTGCAACACACCACCATCTGCTCTGTGAGAACAGGCCAAACTGTCGTCGATGTCATGCACCGCTGTCAGTACGTCACGTCCTGATTTCATGCGCTCTGCTCGCCGATGTTCGAATGCGTCTTTTTGGAGTTATGTGACCGCGGTCACTCCCCGATCTCCTGGGTAGCCACTCGCGCATGGTAACTTCAGGACAACTGCTTCGCTTTCTCTCCGATGTCGACTTCAGAACGATTTTTACACCCCACCGCCATACGACACTAGAAAGTTGAAATGATCCGAATTTATTGTAAAGGTTCGTATATTTCTGTTTGCACAAATCTTTTTAAGCTGTCCATCTCACGTTGTTATGGGCGCTGCATGACGAACGCAGTCGATCCGCCCCTAACCCAAATAACCAACCAACCAACCACGCACAAGTGTGTGTGTGTGTGTGTGTGTGTGTGTGTGTGTGTGTGTGTGGTGGTGGGGGGGGGGGGGCGTGCGTGCGTGCGTGCGTGCGTGCGTGCGTGCGTGCGTGCGTGCGTGCGTGCGTGCGTGCGTGCGTGCGTGCGTGCGTGCGTGCGTGCGTGCGTGCGTGCGTGCGTGCGTGCGTGCGTGCGTGCGTGCGTGCGTGCGTGCGTGCGTGCGTGCGTGCGTGCGTGCGTGCGTGCGTGCGTGTGTGTGTGTGTGTGTGTGTGTGTGTGTGTGCGTGCGTGCGTGCGTGCGTGCGTGCGTGCGTGCGTGCGCGCGCGCATTAGGGTGCCACTATTTGGGTATTTTTTTTTTTTTAATTTCTATCGGAACGGGCGCGTTTCTGGTGTGTAAAATATTTGTGAAGTAAAATAAGAAGTAGAACTGCCTCAACGAGGTCAGTTTATACTTCTTGTCGAAAAGTACTCATGGCGTTTTGTTATCATGCCAGTTTTCGTCTCGATAGCTGATGTAGTTGTTGAGTTGAAAACAAATGATGCACAGACAGACGGGCAGACTGGAAAATTAATTGTAAAATTAATCATAAAATAAAGATCAAAGGGAAAATTAATGCTGACAGTGCATGTCAGATAACACGTTCGGGGTGATGGAGCTGGGCTAGCGATCAGTTAATTGTCACCACATCCTGATACCCATTAATTTAAGTAAAGGCATTGTATGCAGTTTCTTTATCTAAAATTGATACAAAAAAGTAACAAATGTGCATTTCATGATCTAAACACGCCCAGTTATCTTAGCAGAAAAGACTGAGTGACTGACACCAGCCGATTGATAGACTCGCAACACCTCCCCTCTCCGATTCCCACGTTGCGACATGATAACACCATACACTGTTGCGTTAATTTTCCCTTTGATCTAACCGCTAAAGAAAGCCACAACATGGACATGTGCATAGAACATTTTCTACTTAGAATAACATGTTCTAACAGGCGACGTCGATGATCACAATCGAAGAGAACAGAGTTCCTGTCGGGACGTAAGGCCGAGGTGCGGCGAGGCCGCATCTCCTTCACACGTGACATGACGCTGCACACTGAGGAGCATGCGAGGAGATAGGAAGCGGAAAGGAGCCGCCAGCAAGATGCTGAAAGGGCGAACAGAGAGAGCAGAGAACTCGTCGAACTGGCATCGAGGTCCAGCTCAGGTGCAAGCAGCCCGACTCGGTCACCGACACGGAGTCGTCGGCGAGAAGAGGAAGAGGAAGAGCTCTCTCCCGGGCTCGTCCACATCGAATGCAGAAGCATCTACGACCCCTTTACCGCCCAAGCGACTCCGCGCATCTAACAAGATGACCACCCTTGATCCCTCCGCAGCGATGGATCGGACGAAACTTACCGACCAAGGTGTTTTGTTGTGCCTGCGGCTGCGAGGAGCTTGGGCCACGACCCTGAGGGGCTGGTCTTGAACCGCGAATCATCCCGCCGCGACCGAGCAAAGTTCTGTGCTATGGTAGCAGCGGACATGAGGCAACCTTCCATCCTAATGTGCCGCTGACCGCTCACTTGGACGGGAAAATCGTACCAGCGGCTGACGGGGGCCCTGCTGAAGATCGTCTTCCACCTCTGGTGACTGGGGTGAACGTCGACAAGCTTCTGGCTGTGCCTAGCCCCCTCGACGGCACCGGCCGCGCCATGGCGAAAACCGTCCTCTCTGCCCTCGAGGAATGGGACATCAAGGGACAGATATTTGCCTTCTTGACACCACCGCCTCGAACACAGTACTTTCAGCAGCTTGCTCTATCACTGAGCAGAAACTCGATAAGACAGTGCTTCATTTGGCTTGCCGCCACCACGTCCACGAACTGGTTTGGAAGAAGGCATTCACGGAGTGCCTCGGTCCATCTACTGGTCCTGACACCCTCCTATTAAAACAATTCGTCGCCCAGTGGGACTTCATCGATCAAACCGAAGTGAAGCCCTTCGAGGATGGAAACATGCCGCATCACCTGAAGGACGCCCGCGACGACCTGCTGATCGAATTCAGCCGCCTCCTCGACGGTCAACATCCACGTCATGACTACAGGGAGCTTCCGGAGCTCTCTGTAATTATGTTGGCCGGCCCGAACAAGCAGGGTGCCCGGTTCGCTCGTCCCGGCGCCTTCCATCGCGCACACTGGATGGCAAAAGTCATCCATGTCATCAAACTGTTCCTGTTCCAGGAACAGTTTCAGATGTCGTCAGGCGAAGCGGCTGGAATCCGGCGATTCACCATCTTCGCCGTGTCGTTAGACGTCAGATGCAATGCTAATGCGGACATCACGGGGACCCCCAGTAAAGAAAGAAAGCAGGTAGGTTCCTGATGCCATTCAAGAACTCTGAAGCATGCGCCCGCGACAAGCGCGCCCGGATGTTCACTAGTGTGTACGCGAAAAATATAGTTCCAATTTATGAGACTCTCCATAAAATACGATGCGAAATACATGTATGAAAGTTAGTTTGCCTTCAGACGTCAATTCCATTGCCATTTACAGTGATATATTGCGCATATTGTTACTTTGCGCATTGCACTCTGGAACTTTCCACCAGACAGCCGGACGCTGGCGGCCCCCGGCCGCGTGTTTTTTTTTCCAATACGCGGAAGCTACAGGGCGCATTTGATTGGTTGATGGGCCTGCGGAGTGATGTCATCAACCGGAACGAAGCGATATAGATGTGCAAATTTTTAGCAGATCCAAAGATACCGGTGACCCACAATAACGGACGGTTTAGTTATGATACATAAGTGAAATATTCTGTACGATAATAAATATTATATAAATATTAATAAATATAAATATTCTGTTTCGTTTTCTTCAAATGATAAAATACCCGAGGCTTGCGAACTGACGGCTTACAAGTGCTGGCGAAGCGGGTATGAACAGAAAAGTATACCTTTCTCGCATAAAATGTAATATTTCAATCCAGGACTGCAGCAAAGTTAGCACCTCCGATTTTTTATCCTTTGGGAGAAAAAACATTATAGGTACTTACATCATGTGTCTACCTCACGCGGTGTACCCACGTGCAAAAGCTAGATCGCCGGTTCAGGCTACGGTTGCTTGAACAATTACACTGACTTCTTCCAAGTCTCTCACAATTCAGTCTCTTACAGCTTCAAGGGAACTCAGACGATACGCATCCGTTGCTAAACAAGATGAATTCAAATTTCCGCCGACGCGACGAATGGACCCAACAGATGATGCATTCTAGGTACCAGAGATAATGACGTCACACCGCAGGCCCATCAACCAATCAAATGCGCCCTGTAGCTTCCGCGTATTGGGAAAAAAGCACGCCCCCGGCCGTTCCCGACCGCCCGTCGCCATTCATAAATGGTTGGCACAAACCAAATGTTAATGTGCCCCAACGCCAAAGTTACAGGTAGATTTTCAGATTTGAAAAACTAGGCGATGTAGCTGGCATGAGTTCTGCCACTAGTACAGTGGAGACCGACAGGTTTTCTCGATATTGTCTAGGAATATTGCGCTTATGAGCGTTGAATGGAAATAATGCATCTACAACCGTGAATTTCTCATACCATTTTGGCGCGGGAAAGCCGATGCTGCTTAGTATTGTTGAAGGGTGGGACTTTACGTACGTTACTTTTTGTCATGCCACCCCTCGGCGGCCCTCGGATCCTCTGGGCAGCAACCGTCGGCGCTTGACGTGCATCGAGCCATGCCAGAACCTCAATAATTCCGGACAGCTTCATGTCAAAAGGTAAAAATGACAGGGTTAGATATCAATAAAAGTAATGGAGTATGACATAAGAAGGCAGCGTATTCTATGGCGATTTATTTGAGACCATTGGAAATTAATTCGCTAATGTAGAACATCTGATATACAAATAAAGGTAATAGAATGTGATAATTTGAGACAGAAATCGTGGAGTTAAGTGAAAAATGACAGGGTTAAATATGTATAAAAGTAATCGAATATGACATCAGAAGGTAGCTGATTTTATGCCAGTTTATTTGAGACCATTGGAAATTAATTCGCGTATGTAGAACATTCGATATTCAATTTGGAGTAGAATGTGATAATTTCAGGCACAAATCTTTGAATTGAGTGCAAAAATGACAGGGTTAGCTATCTATAAAAGTAGTTTAACATGGCATCAAAAGACAGTTGATTGTATGCCGATTTATTTGAAACTATTGACTATTAATTCGGTAATGCAGAACATCTGATATACAATTTAATGAGTACGATGTGATAATTTGGAACACGAATTCTAGAATTGAGTGCAAAGGTGACTGGGTTAAACCTTCATGAAAGTTATTCAAGATGATATAAAATGTAGCACGCTCTATTTTAGTTTCGTTAAGAACATTGGAAATTGTCAGCACATCACACAGAAGATGTATGACGCGCTTTTATCACAAGATATTGATTGGCCAATTACTTTCCTTTCACCTTAACGGCAAAGTGACAGGGTGAAATGATTTGATAATAAAATGAACTACCTATCATAAGAGAGCTTGTTTCAATGTTGTTCAAATTTTGCCAATGGAAATCACCTGCACCTTCTCTAGAATCTAAAATATAACATTAAGCAGACCCAACCCACTCTGGTGGTGTTCTTTTACAAACCTACCACCAAAGGCGCCACCGGTATTAGGTACGCTCATAACGCCTAACGTCCATCTACGTGACCGCCCCGCACAAAACGCCGCTTCCGGCAACGGCCCAGAAGCGGACCTCGCGCTGCTGGAAGTCCTTGTCTATTATCCGGACTCAGCGGTGGGCATGGCGACGGCGACAGTCTTCGCCAGGCACCTATGGTACTTGAGCGAGCGACTCGTCACCCTGGCCATCTTCGATGAGGGGATCGACTTGGCGGCAAAGCGGGAGATGATTAAGGGGAAGGAAGAGTTGGAAGGATCGGAGGATCCCCGCGACGTATCCATGTGCACCTGTCCACCGCCTCAATCGCCAACAGGACATTGTCCAAGTTTACGACTACATCAAAGGAGTTCTTCAAGGTTCTGGACATCAACAACACCCTCCTGCTCAAGGATCCAGAGGAGTGGGCGACGGACCCAGTCTTCATCGCCCCATCCCGCCGAGTCCAGGCCCTTCAAGTCGCCAACGACTTCGCGGAGCGCGGGGTGGCGTCGATGCAGTCTTTCAACCTGGCCATCACCAAGAGTGAAGACCAAAGGCAGTTTCTCTTACAAGTGGTCGATAAGCACCGCTGTGACTTCCCAACCGCCCGCAAGTCCACCGTGACCTCTACAAAATAGGCAACAATGAGTGGGAGATGGGCGCCCATGATATCCCCCTTGAGGGGCTAATACTCCAGTTGAGCGGGACCTAGAGTTGAAAGTATGAAGCCCAGTTACATGTTTCAGGTCAATATTAATAGTTTGAGCAAAGTAGAAGTGATATCTTATTTGCTAGAAGCATAGAACATCATGTTATAAAATGTATACTCTTCGAGAAAATGTACCAACTGTGACCGTATTGAGGCAGTTCTAAATATTGTTTTATTTCACAAATATTTTACACACAATATTTTTTGACAGAATGGAACCAGAAATGTGCCCGTCTCAATAAAATTCAAACTTTGGAAAATAAGTGTCACGATATGTGTATATCTATATAGGTATGTTGCATTATCTGGATCTGTCTTTCCTGTATATCTATATAGGTATGTTGCATTATCTGGATCTGTCTTTCCTCATTAACACATTTCAGTGAATGGCCCCGGGAGTTCCTTGGTGTTACTAGCTTGCTACTTTTCTGAGGTGTTCTTGGAGCTATTTCTCTTGCCAATGCCTGATGGTCACCTATGTGTGAAAAAGGAAAACAGGACATCCCTGAGCTGGGTGCCCAGATTTCTGGATAGCTTGTAGGAAAATGCAAAAAAATAAACCAAACCTATAAGTGTGTGTTACCAATTATGATGGGCTACTGCATCCAAGTTTGAAAATATGGCCTTCTATATGACCAATGCAGTCTGTGCACCCAAGAGCCCAAATAACAAACAATGGTCTTGCTTTTGATGTTTGCCATTCAGAACATTTGAATCCTGAGATAACTATGCACTCCTTTTTGTGAAGATGAATTGGGTTGTTTGAAAATTACTGCCACCCCACTTGTGTTCATAAGCATGCTCAAAACTACCAAAAGTGTAACAATGAGCTTTGGATGTCAAACACTTACCAATAGTGCAATAATTAGCTTTGGAGGTAAAAGCAAACCAAAAGTAAATTATCTGACACAAAATACCCTCAAAGTTGTTGTCCCAAACCAGGACTTGACACCACAAATCCAACAATGAGTGCATCTAAAAAGGATCAACATTAGAAGGTCAAATTATATTGGCATGGAAGTTGTTCTGTGCATACACCAAATTTGTATGTACATAGTTGTTCATCTCACTACAACATGCTTGCAGGATGGACACAGGTCCATACAACCATCTCCATACCAGGTGAGCAAGAGCCATAATTAGTGAGATAAGTGTAGGTATGTACATGTGTGGACTAAGGTTACACCTTGAAGCAAATTAGTGAGTGCTTGGGTGTAAGTTTCAACCTGATGGGATTCACTATTTTCCAGTAACCTAACATAACCTATTATTATGTAAGGAATAATACTGTATTGTATTAAAAGATGAACATCTGGCAGATAATAAAAGTGCTTTATGTAACCTGAAGGACATATAGGCAAAGTAGTGAGTTGATAACACCATGCAATTTGTGGATGATTCGCTGACATATGCTATGACAGGGAAAGATAAAAGACAGATCCATGCAATGCAACATACTTATGCTATATATATATATATATAAATACATTGTTAATGAATATGCACATGGTTGCACACACACATGCCTGAATACCTACATTGTAATCAGTGCCATTTGCCATGCAGGTTACCTCTGATATCACACTAGGGAAGGACATACATCCCTACCTACTGGTTGAGGGCCTTGAAAAGTAAAATAATTGATCAACAACATAATATGCCAATTGCAAAATTGTATGGCATGCCTACATTCCATCCATCTATTGTATCAGCCAATGGTATTATGTATTCATTCACAAATTGTTGACATCCCACCAAATATCAATCATTTGGACTCTTGCACTGATCACATATCGCCATTGTGATATCTGGACTTGCTCACCAACCATAAGAACACAGCTCTCTCAATGTATTTCCATGTTAAGTATTCTTGTTGCCTGTTACATTACAAATAAAGCTCAGCTTTTAAGCTACTGGTACATCGAACACAGATTGCTGCTTATCAAAGATACATCACAGTTTACCAGTGCTACAGGCTAAGCTACTTTCATGTCTGTCCTGTGACCTAGCTACACATACTTCTGGTAGTTTTCTTCCTACCAGCATGCTGTCCTTTGTTCATATTTCACAAGCATCTAACACAAATCACAAATGCCATCAAATAATCCATCCAACACCATGTGTTGTAACTTGCAAATGCATTTGCAGTCAGTTCTGGAAGCACAACTACTTGTAGATGCCTGCCCATTATCAGCTGTGTACATTCCCTTGGCTAGGGGTGTGGCTGAACCTTGCTGGCAAGAGTATTATCATTCAGGAGATTCTGAGATGAAGAGAAGAATGGTCTCAGAGAGGGCTTTGGTATTGAGCTGATACTTTTGGTGTCAATTTCTGGTCCTGAGTCTGAGTCATATTCAAGCTCATTCAGGAATTCATCCAGCTCACCAACATCATTTGCAAGTTTGGGATCCAAGTCTTGGTCTTGATCCAGACCTTGAAGGTCTTCAGACACTTTAAACCTTTTCCAAATGGTCATAAACTTTTCCTTTAGGTTCCTCTGTCTCAGGTTTGACCCAATGTGCTTGACAGATGATGGTTTCCCTCTTGAATCCAACACAGGTTCAGAATCAGAGCCCTCATCATTGGTACTGTACTCCTCTTCCTCTTCAGAATCGTACCGATATGGTGTGTCCATACTCTTTGGTAAATGCATGTCTTCTTGTTCAACTGGCTGACTAACCAGTGACTCCATGGTCAGAATTGCAGCAAGATTTTGCCGCTCTTTGGGGTCCGAGTACAGCCTCAGTTCCTTGTCTACGGATCTCTGTAATATTTGTGACATGTTTGTGACACCCACAGCCAGAGTTTTGAAGCCCAGAATTGTCCTGTTTTTGTAGCGCTTCCGTCTTTGCAGCATAATTTGCAGCTTGTTGCCCTCTCCCTTGAGATAGTGTGGGTACTGCATTGAAAAAGTCAGATCAAGTTCAGTGTCAAGGAGGCCAGTTGGCTGCAGCGGTATTTCATTTGAGCGCAGAGTCCTTTTGGCACTCTGCATCTTCACAGCGATTAAAAGTGATCCAAGGTCAGAACTGAATGGTCGAACGACATTCAGTCGAGCAAGTTTTAAAGTGCACTGCCTCGCGATACAAATAGGAGATGTACGCTCTACTTCCCACGTCGCAAATAGTTTCATGGGCGTCAGCTTCACGCTGGTGTTGGAAGGGGCCTTGGTAGGCTTCTCCGCCATGCCTGCGCTTGCAGTGACAATTTTCACAGTAAGGAAGACCTGAATGTATGGAGAGAACCGACCTATGTTGCAATTCCTGCACGTACGGGCATTATTTCCATTTACTTACGGCGGATCCACCCTAAACACGTCCCCCACCCATCACAGCCTGATCAATCTTGATGTTGCGCAGTTCAGAATTTCTTCGTGCTGTCTAATGCCATGGCGTTACAGGCGTGGTCACGTGATCAAAGAAGGTCAGTATTGGAAATTTATTTGTGTCATCTTCGTCTTGTATTATTCCTTGAGGCCGGATTATTTATTATTTTGCGTCATTGCTGCCCCAAAATTGATTACTTTATCTTTGGTCTTCTATGGCTAGTCCTTCTTTATAGCTTGCCTTAGCTGAACTCAGACTAATGCTCAGATCACGTGACACGATGGGACCATCCACGGTGACATCAGCATGTCCACAGTTCACAGTGCCCACAGCGCACAATGTCCACAAGTTCATAATGTCCACGGCTCATAGTGTCCACAGCTCACAATGTACACATGTTCACACATGTACACAAGTACCACAAGCTCATAACGTCCACAAGTTCATAATGTCCACAGGTCATACTATCCACAGTTCAGAATGTCCACGACCTAGAGTTCATAGCTTCCAGACGTTTATTACCTACGCAGTTCATAATGTCCACAGCTCATAATGTCCACAGTTCATAATATCCACAGCTCACAACTTCCACAGCTCACAATGTCCACAGGTCGTAATATCCACAGGTTACAATACCAATACAATGCGATACAATACAATAAGGTCCTATGTTCATAATATCCACAGATCACAATGTCCACACCGTTTCGGCGAAAATATGATACGTGAAATCATTTTCAACCTTATCGTACTGGCGTGGCAAACCGGTAAATTTAGGAACCTCTAGTTCAACTCTAGTCAACAGATGGCAAGTCGATGAGTTCGTGCAAAATGCAGCAGGCCGAGGAATTCATACCAGTTACGTTTCCTGTAATCCAAGTTGGATATTTTTGTACCTTTGGTTTTAAGCCTGACGTGTTCAGTCATTATCGATGGATCATAGATCGACCGACTATTGTGGATAACTTCTTAAATAAAATTTGCCCGAGTGTAGGTAGTGTACCCATTGGTAGCTTTCCGATTCTTCTTCATATTGGTGAGACGCTCAAGAGGTCGACCCGCTAACTTTTTGTTTCTAAACCGAATGGCATGAAATCTGGTGGGCATCATTCACGGCTGGGACCTGTTTACCTTGAAAGATTCAAGATAATATCTCTTATAGAATTGAAGTTGCGAAATGGTTATTACGAACATCTACGGGAATCCACAAGCGTTCACGGGCAATTACGCATGTTCCAGGGCCATTGCCAAAGCGTGCCGCACCTCTGAAAGTTTGCGGCCCTTTATGTACGTCCACGGGCCCTAACGAACCTCTACTCAAATGCAACTAGATGTTAGCAAAAAGTGAGTGAACCAACACAGTAAAATGCATAATTAACGAAATGCTTCGTAGACATCCCCACTCCTATAGCTCGGATATATAGTTTTTCGAAGACAAATATATCAATATCTATCTTCAGTGGGTCAAAATAGTTACCACGATCACAATTGCAGAATAACAAATACATGGGTAAGCATGTCATGCGCGATTACTGCACAAATCTTCGTGCGTCTTTGGAACGGACAAAACTAATCTTCCGATATTGGTGAGCAATATTTTAACAGCGGTTCCTCTTCTGACGCCACAAGCACACAAAATTGACAAGAGTTGAAATACGCCTTTAGATCGGTGAAATGTATGAAGCCTCTGGATGACTAATATCACGCTGGTTGGAAATTAAGGCTGGGTTAGCGGCCAGGCAGTTCGAACGGAAAGGCGAAGGGATAAAATGGTGAATACCTATCTTAGGTAGATTCGGCTAGATTAGAAACGATTACGCAACATTTACCGGAAGGGTGGACTAGGATGCTTTGGCGGTGCTTTTAGGTCTTCCACCAAATGCTGTCACTCTCCCAGATACAAATTATATGTTGAGGTCATCCTATGCTAGCGGATGACTAGCATAGGCTCTAGTCTCCCACTGACACTTGAAGTGATATTTAGCGCCGAAAATCCATCATAGGGCGCCTGCCTAAGCTCACTCTGAGATCGACCATTTAATATGTTGCACATTAGGAACGTCTTGCAACGATCTCATCGTTAAGCTAGTTGTATGGATACCAGCAAAGAATCATTGCGTTTGACTGGTGCCGGCACCGGCATCGAATTTCGGCCCATTTCGGCCAACATTCCCTGGTAACGGAAAAGTATCAATATTGTCAGCCCGGCCGCCACTCCAGTACCGCGGGCACTATTTCGGTCCTAGTTGCCGCAACAGTGGTACAACAATTGTAAATTTCTTAAAATAAATATTGGCAATCCGCATTGGTATTGGTCATAACCACGTCCCAGAGATTACGGATGACATCAGAATAAAAAGGGGGGACAACTTGGGTCTGAATGGGAAATGGACAGACCTGATATAGTCTGTGTTTTTAAACTGAAAATTGGATATACATACATATATATAATATATTATATTATATTATATATATATATATATATATATATATATATATATATATATATATATATAACTTCAGTTAAGCGGTGTCGACTTAAACTCTGAATCACAAGAAGTGGTGTTTATTCTGACTCTATTCCACCTCAGGGCAACTTTTTCAAGTTTGGACTCCATGTCATCCGTCTTCAAGTCCTGACAACTATGTCTGATTTCGGGGGCGACTCCAGCCATAAATATACGCACGAAGGGATGTGATATGGCTATCCAGCACGCACATAACACTTCTTCGCATGTCAAAAATTCCGTAAATGCATTCTTAATTCCAGTGAAAGCTAAAAGCATATTTCACATTATAAAGGCATCATTCACCTTTAAACAGTTGGGGCGGTCCACCACCGGACAACCAACGGGTGACACCGCCATGCGAGATAATTCAACCTAAGTTGGTGTATATGGTAGTCGTGGGTACTGAATCAATCTATGACAGTTTTACCTTCATACTGGCAGCGACCTCTGAGGTATAGCCTGAGGAAATTTGCATAGGTCACATTGCCAAGTTGCTGGGTGCAGAACAGCCACCACGTGGAAGTACCCAAATACATGACTGACTGACTGATTGCAGGTCAATATTTGAGAGCGATCACCTCCAGTACTTTAAAACCTAGCATAGATATATAGGATATTTGTGGGATCGCAAATACCTCTTCGTTTCATTTCTGTGATCGGTTTTTAATTTTGAACAAATTTCAAAACTTTGACCATTTGACCTCAGGTCACGTGACCTCCCGTGACCCCGAGCCACTTGATATTCACATTTGTAACCACATTTACTATAGGGGTCATCGATTGACGTTCGAAGCAAAAAATAAAAATAATGTTTATATCCTGATAAGTACTATTCATAATTTTCCTCCATTTTATCCCAGTTTATTCGTTTTCGCACGTTTTGTTGAGTGGTCGGGTCAGTCTTTTGCTGTGATTGACCCCCAAAGCTCATAGGGCTATGATTTGAGATACACACTTATCAGGCATGATGAGATGAATCCGAACGTGTCCGATTTCATGACCTCAGTTCACCAGGTCATCTATCCAATTCAAGTTAAATACATCAGTGGAGGTGAACATGGTAATGTCAGAAGACGTTTTGTACCCATAGTATGTAGTGAGATAGGTGCTGATTTACGCGTAAATAAATATTCAATGCTCTATATGAATAGCTTATTCAATTCTCAAAAAGTAGCAGGTGGGGACAACAATGTGTCTGTCGAGTACATTGGCTTGATGTCATTGTGGGAAAAGGCGACAGCAATACTCTTAGGATAGGAGCTTTCTACCGATCAGGAACCCTGCCACATTCTCAGCAACTGGAGCTTGACAAGGTGATTTGTGAGGAAATCAGTAGAAACTTTAAGAGGAAGTGCCTTATTCTTGGTGACTTTAATCTAAAGGGTTATGAAAATGCTGGTGTTGGCTCCCCATCATGCAAAATGTTTAGGAAATGCCTTGAAGAGGACCTGTTCTTACACCAGTTTGTATCGGAACCTACCAGGCATGGTTCATTCTTGGACCTTGTATTCTCGGATTTAAGTGACTTGGTTCAAGACTTGACTGTAGGCGAAACTCTGGAAAGAAGTGACCATAACATAGTTAGATTCAAGGCACATGTAGGGGAAATTATCAAGGATAATTTGGTAAAGGTTCCAAATTTCAACAGAGCAGACTTTGACTGCATGAGAACGGGTTTAAGTGCCATCAGATGGGAAGAAGAATTCTCTAATTTAAATGCCTGTGAAATGTGGGAAAAGTTCAAATCTTACTTGAAGGAAATTCAGAATAGACATGTCCCCCAAAAGCAAAGACGCAAAAAAAGTGTAGGAAAGCCAGAATGGCTTACACCAGTCTTGATGAAAGCAATTAAGGCTAAGAAAACTGCATTTAAAGAAGCCTCAAATGTCGTTACTCTAAAGGCGTATCGAAAAGCTAGAGACACTGTGAAGCAAAAAACCAGAGCAGCAAATCGAGCAAGAGAACTGGATTTAGCTAGAAACTGTAATGGGTACAGTAAAAAGTTCCTTAGTTTCTACAAGCTGAGTAAAGTTTCTAGCACAATTGTTTCACTGGAAGTAAACGGGACTACATTGGGTGAGGATAGTGAGACGGTTGAGGAGCTGAGAAAGCAGTTCAAATCAGTGTTTACATTGGAAGATATGACGAATCTGCCGACCGTACACCATAGTTCAGTGACATGGGATCTGACAAATGATGTTGATTTCATTGATAGTGATGTTGTTTACAATCGTATCAGGAAAATAAAGCCAAACAAGGCAGCAGGACCTGATGAAATGTATGCTAGGGTGTTGCGGGAAACTGAAAAGGAACTGGCATTTCCACTTAGTATAATATTTTGTAGATCAGTTTCACAAAATGAAATTCCAACCGATTGGAAAAGGGCAAATGTAGTTCCTATTTTCAAGAAAGGAGAAAGAGGGAAAGTTGAAAACTATAGGCCAGTAAGTCTCACATCCCTAGGTAAAGTAAGTCTGCAAGGTACTCGAATCAGTTATCAAGGATAGAATAGTTAGTTATCTGGAAGGTAGCAGATTGATTCAAGATACTCAACATGGGTTTAGAAAAGGACGATCGTGTCTCACAAACCTCTTGGTCTTTTTGAACTTCGCCACAGAACAATTTGATCAGGGAAATCAGGTTGATGTAGCATATCTTGACTTTAGTAAGGCCTTTGACATGGTACCCCATAAACGGTTAATGATACAGCTTCAGTCCCGTGGTATTGCAGGTAGCATCTTAAAATGGTTACAGTTGTAGCTTTCAGATAGACAGCAAAGAGTGATGCTAAATGGTACAAAGTCATCATGGCAAAATGTTCTTAGTGGAGTCCCCCAGGGGTCAGTACTGGGGCCACTACTGTTCATTATATTTGTAAATAACATTGAGAGTGACCTAAGGAGTAAAGTTTTTAAATTTGCGGATGATTTGAAGGTCTTTAGGGCAATCACAGGTCAAGATGAGCATATCTCACTGCAAAAAGACTTGGGCGAACTTGTGAAGTGGTCCGAAGAATGGCAAATGAAATTTAATTTTGATAAGTGCAAAATCATGCATGTAGGTAAGCAGCATATATGATCCTTGGAGTATGGAGACCCATCAAGTATGGAGCTTACATATATGTAAGCTCCATACTTGATGGGTGGCCAAGTTCTATCAGTGACTCAACAGGAGAAGGATTTAGGTGTTATTCTAAACACAAAACTGTGGGCATCAGAACAGACCAAGGAAGCCAGGAAGAAGGCACTGAGAATGCTCGGGGCAATAAATAGGAATGTATCATACAGAAGTGAGGAAGTGATCAGGAAGCTTTACTGTGCATACGTCAGGCCACACTTGGAATACTGCATCCAAGCTTGGTCTCCTAGCTATGAAAAAGATTGTTGGCTTTTAGAGAGAGTAGAAAAGAGGGCTACAAAAATGGTTAATGGCATAAGCAACCTGGAATATGAGGAAAGATTGAAGAAATTGAATATGTTTTCACTTAGATATAGAAGGCTGAGAGGAGATCTCATCGAGGTCTTTACATTTGTCCTTGGTCTGGAGAGGGGATACCTTGGGGAAATGTTTGAATTGAACAGAAATGATACAATTAGAGGTCATAAATTCAAAATAAAAGTTAACCACAGCAGAACAAGGTTAAGGAAAACTTTCTTCACCAACAGGGTAGTAGAACACTGGAACCAGCTGCCAGAAAACATTGTCAGTAGCAGCACATTGAACATCTTTAAAAACAGCATAGACAATCATTATAAGAATAGAGGACTTGCTTTCAGTATTACAGGGAGGGCTGATTGACAGATTTGGTGGGCAACTGGTTCAGTGTACAGAGTGCAACCAAGAAGTGCCCTTGTGGCTCATAGTTGCACTAATCTTTTATGTCTTTATGTCTTTATATCGGGAAGGGGTGAAATAGGAGATGAGGTATTGATGACAATGGCCGTCATCAGTGGGGCCGAAACGAGGACAGTACACATTACTGTCAGTCGTCTGAGTGAGGTTAGCGCGTTAACACCGAGACATTGCGCTAGCCGTGTATAGTCTACTGAAAAATGGTGCATCGTTATTGCTGTGACCCGTTCGAGAAGCACAAAACATGTATAAAGACGTATTTGCGAACGGTATCTGATCATTTATTCCAAGTGGTGAATGACAAACGCGTCGGAAAGGGATATCTGCTATGTGTTAATTGTCTTGCTGCGCTGAAGAAAGATCCCAGCATCCTGCATGTTTGTGCACCTATCACCAGAATGCGAAGCTAATGGTGCGACACTACGAACAAACCATAAGGGACACTACGAACGAAACATGTATGATGGAAAACGGCCTCAATTTCCCCGGGGAGCAGGGCGTCCTTTCCTGCTTAGAATTAGTAGAGTAGAGTACCAGGACAACATGAACATGGAGGACACCATCGTGTACAAACTGCGAGCTAAAACTGATCGTTGTACGTTGCTCGATCATATTTAGCCGCGCGACGTGTTTATGACGACCTTGTCTAATACGATCCGCAATCTGACCAGACATCATAATGTGTCTAAGGAACAGGGGCGTACTTTTCAGGACTTGAAGGATTCAGTCGGTGTGGGCGAGGCAGTAGTTGTAGGCGATTTTGTCGATAGCTATACCTGTGTTGTACTGGATGAGGTACAGAGTTATCGTTGGGACGCTCCTCGAGTGACGGTTCATCCCTTTGTAGCTTATTGGAAAGAGGACAACTCCACAGTACATCAGAGTTTATGTGTTATATCCGATGCACTGAAGGACAATGCTGTTATTCTCCACGCGTTCTTACAACAGTTAGTTCCTATTTTGAAGTCACGCGTCCCTGGTCCGTCTGAAACGTAGTGAATCTTTCTGAGACCAGGGACGCGTGACTTAACCTTGTCCTGTTGTAGTTAACTTTAATTTTTTTATTGATGACTTCTAATTGCATCATTTCTGTCAGATTCGAACATGTCCCTGAAATATCCCCGGTCCTGACCAAAGACAAATGTAAATACCTCAATGAGATCTCCCTTCAGCCTTTTATATCTCATTGAAAACTTCAGTTCAATTTCTTCAAACTTTCCTTATATGATAATCGTTCCTTGCGTGGGTGTAACCATTAGGGGGGATTGTTCCAATCCCCCTTCAATTCTGAAAAGTAGCGATTTGTCCCCCCATTTTTTCCGTGCCCCCACCCCCACCAAAGTCTCGCTACCTGAGTATCATCGCCGGAAAATTATACTAAATAATTTATAGTGTCGAAATATAGACGCAGGAGAATCTCCAAATATACTAAAAGCCGATGTAGCCAATAAACGAGCTTCACAGGCTATCTGTCGTCACAAAATCCATAAATAGTAAATTTGTAAATGTTAAGACTAGATATCAAATCAAATTTCAAGCATTGGCAATATACCACCATATGCACCTAAATGCATAATAACAATAATATCGACGTAAGATCAAACGAATCCTCCAACAATAAAATTACGTATGCACAAGCCAATGCAAATGTCATCACGCGTTTTTGTATTGGCATCCCTACATTCGCTCACACTTGATCGCCTAAAATCAACCACATATTAACGCTTACCATCTCATCCCTATAAACGCGACCATGAACTCCTACAATACTGGATGATAGTTCAGAGGCAATGATGTGAAACCGGTCAACTGGTGTATACTTATGGATCCTTTGTGTGCCCTCGACGGTGAGAGCCTTGGCGATCCGCTCTTTAAGTGATTCAGTCACTTTGGAAACGAATGGGAAGTGAATGACCGACATTAATTTTTCACTAAGGAACCGGTGCATATCTTCAGCACTCAGAACCTGCTCCTGGTTAGGTCGTCTCAAACTCTCCATATCCGTCGCTCTTTTCACTGTACCACCGACACATCGTATACGCTCTTGCCATGGGAGGTACCGAAAAAGTGCCACTCACGGTCAACATCGAAATCTCGTACAAGAACCGGTCAGTACAAGAACCGTTTCAATTTTGTGAACCTTTGCCGTCACCGTGAAGATTTCGATGTTGACCGTGAGTGGCACTTTTTCGGTACCTCCCATGGCAAGAGCGTATACGATGTGTCGGTGGTACAGTGAAAAGAGCGACGGATATGGAGAGTTTGAGACGACCTAACCAGGAGCAGGTTCTGAGTGCTGAAGATATGCACCGGTTCCTTAGTGAAAAATTAATGTCGGTCATTCACTTCCCATTCGTTTCCAAAGTGACTGAATCACTTAAAGAGCGGATCGCCAAGGCTCTCACCGTCGAGGGCACACAAAGGATCCATAAGTATACACCAGTTGACCGGTTTCACATCATTGCCTCTGAACTATCATCCAGTATTGTAGGAGTTCATGTTCGCGTTTATAGGGATGAGATGGTAAGCGTTAATATGTGGTTGATTTTAGGCGATCAAGTGTGAGCGAATGTAGGGATGCCAATACAAAAACGCGTGATGACATTTGCATTGGCTTGTGCATACGTAATTTTATTGTTGGAGGATTCGTTTGATCTTACGTCGATATTATTGTTATTATGCATTTAGGTGCATATGGTGGTATATTGCCAATGCTTGAAATTTGATTTGATATCTAGTCTTAACATTTACAAATTTACTATTTATGGATTTTGTGACGACAGATAGCCTGTGAAGCTCGTTTATTGGCTACATCGGCTTTTAGTATATTTGGAGATTCTCCTGCGTCTATATTTCGACACTATAAATTATTTAGTATAATTTTCCGGCGATGATACTCAGGTAGCGAGACTTTGGTGGGGGGTGGGGGCACGGAAAAAAATGGGGGGACAAATCGCTACTTTTCAGAAATTGGAAGGGGGGATTGGAACAATCCCCCCCCCTAATGGTTACACCCACGCAAGGAACGATTATCATATAAGGAAAGTTTGAAGAAATTGAACTGAAGTTTTCAATGAGATATAAAAGGCTGAAGGGAGATCTCATCGAGGTATTTACATTTGTCTTTGGTCAGGACCGGGGATATTTCAGGGACATGTTCGAATTTGACAGAAATGATGCAATTAGAAGTCATCAATAAAAAAATTAAAGTTAACTACAACAGGACAAGGTTAAGACAGACTTTGTTCATCAACAGGGCAGTTGAACATTGGAATCATACCAGAGTGAGCTACTCCATTTTCGGTAGCAGTACCATGAACATCTTTAAAAACAGCATATACAAAAATTATAGGTATACAGGGGTTGCTTTTCGGTCACTCAGAATCTCAGAATCCCTGAGAGGATTGGGCGCTCGTGATGTTACCTAAAAAGTTGAAGAGTGACATATGAAGAATGATGATGTGACGAGTGACGAGTGATGCTTATCATGTGACCTGACAAGGCACATCACGAGCAAGGAAACTGGCCCGAATGGATCTTTAGTTGGGTAGCTACCTAGTGACATTGACAGCATGTTAAACATTTAATTCAAATCATGTCGTTCATCGGAAATGGTTCGGTCACATGGTGGTCTCATGGTATATGCAACAATCTCAGCTTAGCAAAGACTGATCACAAAATCTATTCAATGAAGACATTTGGACTGAATGTGCTGGAACACCAATTTGCAACGGATATTATTATCAAGGCTTTTCATCGTCCAGTGGTGTGTGCGTCCAGATTGAGATTTAAGAACCCCAAAGAAGATGGGATGAATTTAGGCCGATTGCGGGTCTCTAAAAATCCTGCTGGTTTCCATAACAATCGCAGCCGGGCCCATACAAATATTTGGGACCACAAAATGTCGCACGGAGACCCCTACAAATAATGCTAGGGCACCAAAAATCCCACCAATAACATTGGAAATCAAATTGATGGGCTAAAAATAGTTCCGAGACCCAAAATATGAGGCTGAGGACTTCAAGATATTGGACCGCTCTCCTGAAAATATCGCTGGGGATCCCAAAGAGTTGCACTGGGATCACGAAAAGTTACGCCCAGTCCCCCAAAATCACGCTAAGGCCTTCAAAGGTCGGTCCGAGATCCTGGAAATCGCACTGGGGGCAAAAAAAAAGTATCGCCGGGCTCCAGAAAATCACGTTAGGCGCCAAGAAGACTGACCGGGCTGTCCCAATCACGTTGGGTCTCAAAAGGTCGGGTCGGTATCCTTCATAATCGCACTGTGGTCCACAAAAGGTCGGACCGGGGCCCCTGAAAATCACGCTGGGAGCACAACAAAAATCATGCCGTGGTCCTTGAAAATCACCATGGGAGCTGGAAGAAGACGGGCTGGGCCCTTCAAAATCACACGGGGGGCCTCAAATGGTCTCGCCTGGGGCCAGAAAACCACGCCGGGGGGCGAATAAGTCGTGTCTAGATTCTTAAAAATCATAACGGGGACCCCAAAGGGTTGGCCGCCCACGACAATTACGCCGAACATGATGGTGCCAAAAGGTCGCGCCCGAGCCGTCTAAAATCACTCCAGGGGTTCGACAGGTCGCACCAGCGTCCCACAGTCTCATGGAGAACACCTACTAAATAAAGTCGGGGCAACGAAAAAGAAGCAATCCAGATATGGATAATAGTTATGGTGTCTCAGCAAATGCCCCCAAAAACAAACACGTGTTGGGTCCCCAAAGACGTGTCGAGGCCATAAAACCCGCGATAGGCATCCTAACTAATGACGACAAGGTTAAAAAATCGCACTTAGACACAAAAACGTCGCACCGCTGCCCTTGGAAATCACGCTAGGGGCGCAAAAAGTCGCGCCGGAGCCACACAATTCGCAGCTGGCTTCCCAAAAATCAATTCCTACTCGAAATGACACTGCGACCACAACAATTGCGCCAAAGACCCCAAAAACGTGTCGTGGTCCGTAAAAAAAACGCTTTGGAGCAACCAAAAAAAATGCACCGGAGCTCGAGGGATCGTAACGGGGCCCAAAATATTTCGCAAGAGCCTTACAAAAACAGAAATAAATACCAAGAATCACAAAAGGACTCCATCGAGAAGGCCTGAACACCGGAAAATTCATGACAGGTCCCGAAAGAAAGTGCTCATAAGGGCCTTTCTACTCTGAAAGGTGTCATTGGCTGAAAAGAAACTCGTTGAGCAGCCACCGTGGCATACCAAGGAGGCGAATCCCCTTCCATCCTGCAGATGTGGACTCCTAAAAACCCAAGAATTGCGCCGGGTACAAAACAAAATTGTTCTGAGGCCCCATAAATTCGCATCGGGCCCCCAGAATTATGGATTAAAAATGAATACAGCGGGTACCAAAAACTTGCACGGGGCCCGAACATTTTCATCGGGGAACGCAAAAATCGCACTGGGGCACATATAAGTAAAACACGCTCAGCGAACTAGCGTCGAGCCACTCAAATAAAGCGATTGGGACCCAAAATTCCTGTCGGTAGTCTCATAAGTTCTGGTGAGGGCATCAAACATTCCTCGCCGGTATCCCTAAAATTAGTGTGGATGGTCCCAAATAAGTACAGCGTGGACCCAAAGTTGCATCGGAACCCAATAAGAATCAAACTGGAGCTCTTTTGAATAGCTCCAGTTTGATTAAGAGAGAGATTTAGAAAATTAAATACGAAGCCAAATACGCAAACTAAGTACGAGCCAGGAAAATCACTCCTTTGTCCAAACATACCACCAGATGCCTTAACAAATAGCATATCGGTCACCGAAAAACTTATCGGAGCTCGAAAAATCGTGCCGGGACATGACAAATCGCCGGGAGCCGAAAAAGGGTGGTGGCTCGAACTTTGCATACTTCAGAAATTACCAAAGATGACGTCGAGCACAGCTAAAATGAAGCTACAAAAGCAAATACAACCGGTCCCTCAAAGCACCCCGAGGCTTTGAGACCGCATGGGAGCCTCAAAAGCAGGCTGGGGCCCTTAAAAATCGACATGGTACTAGAAAAGGAACACAAAGACCGGGCACTAAATAAACACTTCGGGGAGTGCGAAAACGCGCTAATACGTAAAAAAGTATCGTCTGCGTAAAAACAAACAATACAACATTTTAAAATGAACTAGGATCACAAATATGTGCCGGGCACCTGACAATAATTGTCTGTAGCCACACATCGCATCCATAAACACAGAAAAATAGAGAAGTCCAAAAAAGAACACCAAAATTCCGTTCCGTAGCCAATCTGGGAGCGTATCGAACCAAAGAGATGTGGTGTATCCAAGCTCAGCGGTTATCAGGATTGTTTAGAGAACAGAAAACGTGGCAAGAAGAGAACTAATCATGAAATTGATTTCAGGACGGTATCTTGTGGCAGTTATATCTCAACACGTTATGACTTTATGAAGTACCGTGTGTTGTTAACTGTCAGCTATTTTGCACTGAATTTTTGGTCCCCAAAATAAGCGCTTACATTCTGTTTCAGCCGGGAGTCACATGATGTAGTACCGTTTCATTTCAAGTGGTGGATATTCTAAGGTGCACGACGTGTATTACTGATGGGACTGAGGTGGCTGATCAGTTAGAGTTGGCTGATCAGTTGGAGTTAGGCCGTGAATACGAACAACATGCCATGTATTTATATTTATTACATTTTTCTTTCCTTCAGTCTGTTAGCCTGCCAGTATTGGTCTGCCACACACCGGATCAAATAATTTTCAACCAGCGTTCACTCGTCTTCTTTCTGAACCTCTCCAGCACCAATCATGATACTTCTTTTGCAATGGGCCAGCAAGTAAGCTACGTTCTCGTTTCTTCTTTCTCCTCACCAACATCGGTGAACATGTACAGGGGTACAACGGGGGCATCTTAAAGACGTATTGTACTAAGTCATGGAAACTATGGCACACCACATACCCATTAGTCAGGCTATAATGAGCTTGCGCCACCTCCCTCACACATACCTATGGATATAGCGGAAGTTGAAGAAATTTTGTTTGAAGAGTAATATTAAATTATTTCACTGGCACCAGGAAGATAAACCTATCATTACAGGAGAATCAATCGGCAGTGAAAAGAGTTCCAAGTACAGCGAGAAGTATACATCTGAAAGTACTTATGCTGCGATGATCGTTCTTTTTAGGACCACATGTTGCTGTTAGCAATAGGCGCGCTCGGGGGTCTGCCCCCACCCCGACCCCACTTAGCGGTGAAAGTTGTGTGTTCACTATTAAACTTGTCAGATTTCCTATCCAAAAGTGCTCAACCACGGTGCCTTGCGAAATTCCTGGGTGCGCCCGTACTGTTGACCCTGGCCCACCCACTTTTTGAGACGTTCCTACGCCTATGGTCATGGGTGGTCACGTGACCTGAGTTCAATTGATTATTTTTTCGTATTTGTTCAAAATTGAAAACTGGCCCAGAAACGAAAAGAAGAGGTCTTTGCGATTAAAGAGATATGCCATGTGTCTATGCTAGGCTTTAAAGTACCGGAGGTAATCGCTCTTAATGATTTACCTGCAACGTGACCTATGAAAATGTTATCAGGCCATATATCCGAGATCGCTGCCAGTACGAAGCTAAAACATTCACAGATTGATTCAGCACCCATGACTACCCTATACAACCACTTAGGCTGAAATCGCTCGCATGGTGGTGTCATTGCCAAATAATTTTGGTCGCCTGGTAATAGACCTGCCCTGATGCTAAATGGTACAAAGTATCATGGCAAGATGTTCAACTGGAGTCCCCAGGGGTCAGTACTGGGACCAATATTGTGAATTATATTTGTAAATAGCATTGAAAGTGGCCTAAGCAATAGGGTTTTGAAATTTGCTGATGACTTGAAGGTCTTTAGGGAAATCACAGGGAAAAGTGAGGGTGCCTCACTACAAAGGGAGCAAAATGACCCTAGATGTCGACGCACCCTTAAACTCCAATCCATCCATCCACTACAAAGGGACTTTGACGAGCTGGTGAAATGGTCTGGAAAATTGCAAATAAAATTTAGCATTGATAAGTGTAAAATCATGCATGTAGGTAGACAGCATATCAGGAATCCATACTTGATAGGTGGCCAAGTAATAGCTGTGACTCAACAGGAGAAGGATTTAGGTGTTATTTTGCGCACAAAATTGTAGGTATCTGAGCAGTCTAAAGAAGCTAGGAAAGGAGCGCTGAGAATGGTTGGGGAAATAAATAGGAATGAATCGTACAAAAGTGAAGAAGTCATCAGGAAGCTTTACTGTGCCTATGTCAGGCCGCATTTGGAATGCTAACTTCAAGCTTGGTCCCCTAGCTTTGAAAAAAGTTGGCTTTTAGGGGGACTGCAAAAGAGGGCTACATAAATGGTTAGTGGCTTCACCTATCTTGTCAATTCCTGGTTCCAAATAAAGTTGAAATTCCATGTGTATCCATTCGGGTGCCTTAAGCCATGCATTTGGTGGCCTTCACAGAACAGCCTTGAAATTAAGACCATCACCAATCATGGTTGGTTGGTTACTGGTTTAACGACACATCAACCGCTGAGTCATGTAACGTCGCCAATCTCGCACGCTGATTGTTCGCGGGCGAAATGTAGAGACAGGTGAGACTCGAACCCACAACCTTTCGATTGTGAGACGAGCAACTTACCAATAGACTACTCGTCCCCCATTATCAGTCATGGCAAATTCTACTGATAAAGTCCTTCAAACTTTATTTTCTTCTCAATCATATTAGGGCGTATTATTTGCCACCAAGAAACAACTAGGGTCAGTGCTGCTTCGGAAAGCCCAGGTGAGTCCCGTGAAAACGGAAAGATCGTGTGCCGAAATCCGATGTATTTTGTATGGGGGAGGGGGAGGGTGCAGTGGTTACCCTATCTCACCCTCTTTCGGTACTCAGACCGCCCCTGAGTGGTCAACCGAAATGTCCCGAAAGTGTTCCTAAAATCCGGTGATTTTTTTTTGTGTGGGGAGGTGAGTGGGTGGGGGGGGGACAAAGAACTTCCGAATTTTGGGAACCAAAAGATAGAATGGCTGAAATCCGGCGATTTTTTGGTGAGGGGGGGAGGGGTGCAGTGGTGACTTCCTCACCCGTTTTCGGTGCCTCAGACCGCCCCTGGCTGTAAGAAAATTTCCTGACACTCACTTTTACCCTCTAGTTTCCGCACCTACGGTGACCAGGATCTGATACATATGACCGCGCTAGATCTTGCTGACCGCAGGATCTAACCGTAAGAGCACAAGTTTTATGTGGATTACATGACTGACTTTTTTCGGGACGTGAGAACGCACTATGTGCATGGTTCGCACCACCCGCGCGCCGCCTCCAGGCGTATCGTAATCGGATGACTGCCAGGTGATGAGGTCGGATCGCATGACGCGCGTGGCCTTGAATGACCACCCCTTAGGCACAATTTTGGTGCGGTCGAGCAAATGTGCTGCACGCGAGCGACGCCGATGTGGTTGGAGAATGGGCTCCGCCTAAGTCCTGTGTCGTCAATTGGTTTAACGTGTGAGACGTGGATTTTAAAGTCGGGATATCATCGATTTTCATGCGCTTAATCGGCTCGGTTTCAACCGGCGTAGCTCGCAAACAAATGGACTGATAGACACCAAACCGACACCGTGGTGTAGCCGAGACAATCTCAAAGCTCGGAAGTGCAAACGTTTTTGCCATACGTGGCACGTACATCCAAAGGAAGCCGGCCGTTTTCATCGCTCTTTCCGATCGGGTCTGGTGCTGGAAAACTGATAAAAGTGACGGCACGCCGTTGCGTGCATTAGCCGGATCCATGTACCGGCTACACTTTCCCCATTGACTATGGCCACCTACCGCATACTATGGGTCAGCCATCCCGAGAAGAGTGGAAAGTGTCGTGACCCATAAAAAAAACCCTCTTCTCCCCACTCCATCAACTTCTCGGTGAGGCCAGATTTTGGATAAAAAGTGATGTGCACACATAACTCAAACGATTGTGATTCACACCATACCTTTAGATTTTCTCCAACGAAACAGCTTTACGTACCATCAAGGATGTCTTGAAGCATTACCGAATATCATTTTCGGCCTTCCCAACCGGCTCATTGCATGGATGAATCGTTAGATCTGCTAGAGCCAACTTCATCTGTCGAAAATAATGCAGGTCGCATGTACTACCACATCAGCTAAGCTACCGTGCGAAGGATTTTACCTAAGTGAATAAATCTTATGTTGTCTGCTGGGAAATACAAATGTGCTACAAAATAATATAGAAATGAAGTTGGAAAAGGGCAGGACAGTTCACATCAGATGAGGTCTGCTTGTGTCAGGTCAGGCCAAGTCTTGCTAGGTTAAATTTGATTTGGCGATATTCGGTTCGGTTGAGTTTTGTTATGTTGTGTTGTATTGTGTTGTGTTGGGTTTGGTTAAGTTAGGCTAGGTTAATGCAGATTAGTTAATTTCGCGCTACCTCGGTTCACAACTGCTCGGGGAAGGGGAGTATTCTACATAGTCTATATGTAAGCTATGCATACTTTTACGATCAGTCGCTTTTGCTGCCACGCCAGCCAGCTGCTGTAAGAATGATTTGCCAGGTGGATGTAACTTACGCTGCATAGTGAGAATGGTAGCTGTGCTAGAGTATGGAAGTAAGTATGGAAACAAGGTTTATAAGGAATATGCAGATGAAACTGGAAAATGTCAGGGCAAGTCAGACCAAATAAGATCTGCTTACGTCAGGCCATACCAGCTCTGGTCCTGTTAGGTTAAGTTAGGTTTAGTGGTATTGGGTTAGGCTTGGTTGTAATGGGTTAGGCTGGGCTGGGCCAGGTTCGGTTAGTGTATATTAGTTAATTTCGTGTCAACTCGGTTCAAATCAGCTTGTGGGGATCCTAGATTATTTATACGTAGGCTATGCATACTTATACGCCCAATCGCTCGGGCGCTACATGACCGACGCATTCGATGCGCCCTGAAACTCCGGTAACAACGATCAATTGCTCGTGCTTCCACGCCAGCCAAGCTACCGTGATAATGATTTTCTTGGTGAATGTAACTTACCCTGCTTACCGGGAATTGCAGCTGTGCTATAGGAAGCATAAAAATGAAGGTAGCTAAAAGCAGAGACGTTCAGATCAAATGAGGTTTGCTTAGGTCAGGTCAAGTCCTGTTAGGTAGGCTATGTTAGGTTGGGTTAGTCTATGCCAGGTTAAGTTATGCTTAGTCATGTTAGGCTGGGTTATGTTAGGTTAGGTTTCGCTTAGGTTTGGTTCAGTTTAGTTACATTTCGTTTAGGATTGATTCAGTTTGACTATGTTTGTTTAGTTTTGGTTAGGTTTGGTTAGTTCGGGTAAGATTTGGTTTGGTTAGTTTAGGTTAGGCTAGTGTTAGGTTAGTGTAGACTTGCCAGTTTTCGGTGAACTCCGCTCAAATCCGATCATGAGCGAAATAGCCGGGATAGATTTTGGACACACCAATATGGTAGCGTGGTTGGTGTGCATCTACTTGTAATTGAGGGTGGTTGTCTGAGCTGGAGACGGCGGTTGGCCGGCGTCTTTGTGATGATCATGCCACGGTGGACGAAAGCCGGCCAGGTCCTTGATAAATCAGGTGGTTTGCACACTGTGCGGTTGTCTGCGCTCGAAGTCAACTTTCCCAATAAAATATTTACTTTCGCCAGAATCTCCGATTTTAACTCTAAAGGGCAAATGTACAAAACTAATAAGTAATCAAAAACAGAAAAAGTGACAAATTCCTCTGGTGCGACGTTTTGTTGCATCCTTAAAGATAAGCAAACGCTGAAAGTTTCATTCAAGTATCTTCATCCGTTAAAGCGTGACGATTGGTTCAACTTTTTTGAGGTGACCTCACTTGACATTAACTAACTCGTTGACCCTAGATGACCTGACTTCAAAATTACAATACAACATGCCAAATTGATGTGGGAAAATGTATGCTAAATTTCGGTACGCTGCCCCGCGCCGTTCTTTCATAGTCCGCGGAAAACCTTAGGGGGATCGTCAATGAACCCCCCCCCCGCCTCCCGGTACGGCGCGGGTTAATCAGCAATTTGCATAAATTTCTTTACCAATCGCTAATTTAAATACTACACCGTCGAGCATTTTGGAAAATGCGCCAGTTTGACAATGTTTCGCTTATATTAGCAATCGTGCTCACATCACCTCACCACGCAGACAGTGCTTTATGTCGCATTCGAGTACAGACTTCTTGCGGCTACCTCTCTCCTTTTTTGTAGCTTATGTTTGGAAAAGCATGTCGATATCGCATCGAGTACGAACAGGCAGGCCAAAGGCAATCGAACACGTGCAATTGATAACACTGAAAATTATATTTGGACTATCAAGCAGATGACAATCCTTAAGGCCGCAGGGAAGTGAGCCGATGACCCGCGAAGCAGACCACCATATCCTCGTAGCGCCGGACGGAGGTCGGCGGCTCCGGCTATGAGCCAATGCTGGCTGTGAAACTCGACAATCTTGGTCTTCAGAGCCGATGGCAGACCTCGAACGAAACGAAGGAATGTGTGCTGCGAATCAGGCCAATGTTCGACCGTGCAGCAGCGACACAGGACGATGGCATGTGGTCCTTCGGACCGAGCTGGAGGCCTACAGGAGCACAAGGGGAGGGGAGAAACACAACCGCCTGGCGCCTATGACTGATTTTTGTTGAATTATCAGCCTAATGGTGTCCAAACCGTAGCGATTTCATGGATGATGTAACGTGCGCGAGCTGGTAAACATTTTACGAATTGGACCCCCGGGCCCCGCCGGGCGGCCGGGCTCATGGCCGGAGGTGGCAAATCGTCGGTTGTGCCGGGCAGCCGATGAAAGTATCACAATAACTCTAATTATACCAGGTATATTGTCTTACAATTTTTAGCGTGAGGAAGTCCCGATGCATCGATTGAGTCCACCAAATTACATGTCACTCGGATCAGAAACAAAGTTAGCCGGTTGGCTTCTAGAAACCGCTACCAATAAGAATGAAGATTGAAACGTCACCAATGTGAGGGTTAAGACTATATCCCATTGCATTTAACAACTTAGCCACCAGAGTAGGTGTATCTACCTACTATGCATCGATGCTGACTAAGAAACGCAGGCCACTATCCAACCTGGATTCAGAGAAACGTGTCTTGAATGAATTCATCGCCCTGCAGCATCTCGCGCAAATTGATCGACCTGCCATCTGTTAACAAGAGATGAACCAGAGGTTTCTACGTCTGCCGGTCGGCCGCGCCGCCAAATGTGATTAGGTCGAAAATGATTTCACGTAGCATGTTTTCGCGGAGACGGTGTGAACATTGTGAACTGTGGACCTTATGAACTGTGGACATTATGAACGCGAGGGTATTGTGAACTGTGGATTTTATGAGCTGTGGACTTTATGAGCTGTGGAAGTTGTGAGCTGTGGATATTATGAGCTGTGGACAATATTAGCTGTGGACATTATGAGCTGTTGACATTATGAGCTGTGGACATTCTGAACTGCGAAGATAAGCGTGAGTTATGAACTCGAGCTCGTGAGCTGTGGATAGTATGACCTGTGGGTATTATGAACTCATGAACATTATGCACTCGTGGACATTATGAACTCGGGGACATTATGAACTCGTGGACATTATGAACTTGTGGACATTATGAGCTTGTGGTACTTATGAACCGTGGGCACTGTGAGGTGTGGACATTGTGACCTATGGACAGTGCGAATTGTGGACATTTTGACCTGTGGACACTATGAACTATGGACATTGCGATCTGCGGAAGTTATGAACATGTGGACATTGTGAGGTGTGGACAATGAGCTGTGGACATTATGAACTTGTAGACACTGAGCTGTGGACATTGTGAACTGTGGAAATTATGAATGCCCCTCACCGTCCACGATAGTTGGCTATATTCAACAAAGGGGGTTCAAGCTTGTCTAAGGCTTCGGCGAGAAACTATCGGCAGCTCACCGTAGTGACGTATTGATAGTGCACGAACATTTGACGGGGCGAATGACCATGGATCATGTACGCCTTATCATCATGATCATGGACCATGGCGTACATCATCCATGGAATGACAACGCTCACGTTATCCAGACACAGCCGCCAGAACGGTAACACATGCGAGAAGGACATGAATGCGCCCGCCGCATTAGCCGCGTCCATGCCTTTCGCCTGTGAAGAGCGGGAGATCAGAGTTAAAGAAGGCTTAGTAAGATTGATTGCTTGGTGTTGGTGAGTTCGGAGTTGAGTTCCTGGTTTCGCGTATAGGCAATCTCTGTCTTTGGGTAGAGCCAGTGACCTTCCGAAGGAGGGACAAAGGATTAAAATCACGCTGGAGGCCAAGAAGTCATGCGGTGGTTATGGAGAAAGCATTGGGAACCCGAAGACTGGCCGCGCCCCTAAAAATCACGCTGGGGCTAAGAAGGTCGAACCGAGGGACCTTGAAAATCGCGCTGGGCCGCCACAAAGTCGCACCAGGCACCTGAAAATCACGATGAGAGCTTCAAAAGGACGCGCCGGCATTCATGAAAATTATGCGGGGCCGAATAAGTTATGCGGTGATCCTTGAAAAATAACGATGGTGGCCCAAATGACACGGGCCGGGCCCCTGAAAATTTCGCTAGGGGCTCAAATTGTTGGGGCATACCCATGTGCCATGTCCCCGCCCTTTGCATGATGGGCGGGCGTGGCCCTTGGCTCCTGGATTCGTCGCTAATGAGACCTGTACATTGTATGATGTGATCTGCATTGTGTACTTGATGTCCTCAGCGGATGGTGTGATCTTTCCTACATTATGCATGACATCGTTTTCTGGTTTATCTCTCATTCCATTTCCTCATGCATGCATCATATATTTTTGGCTTTTTATCTGTTTTTTTTTTGGCATGGGCTACTGCATTGGCAGAGGAGGAATATTTAGTGTTCGGAAGCAAGGCTTACAAAATTGTTCCTGCCTAGGTGCAATTTCCCAACGAAATTGTCAAATTTTATATTTGCCACTACTATCACAGTGCATGTAGCATGGGCTTTCCAGACATAGCTTCGACCAGGGGATCTCATCGTTGGGCACATGGACAGATCAGAGGCGGATCCAGAAATGTCCATGGGGACACTCATCTGGGGAGGGGCGAGATTTCCTCGGGGACCGCCGCTGCGAAAGTTCCTGGAGGTGCACATTTGCCTGTATGTCTGTTTAGGGGAGGGATGTGCACTCGACCGTACTGAAAAGGGCACCGCTTACCCTCAATTTCCTTTTTGAAAAGGGCACCGCGCATTTCCTCTCAGAGCAGCGTCTTCGGCTGAAGATTGAGCGAGGAGCGTCGTTGCACTGCATCCTTCCCAAATAGGTACTCAGCCCAGATTAGCGCCATCTTTTCATGGGAGACATACCCCCAGTGCCCTCCTGTATCCGCCCCTGGGATAAATGCACTCTTAATGCATACACAACAATGCCCCTGGTAGCTGTCTAGCATAGGTGCAGGCTTATGAAAGAAAAGCATTATGATGGTGCAATACATGAAGGGAATGGCCAGGCCCAAATGGATTGAAGGGGGGGGCATACCAATTTGAGGTCCAATATTAGAAGTCGAAATGCGTTACGTGCGTGCTATTAAAATCCAGCATCAACAAGCCTTCAACACACTGCCAGCGTTAGCGGGTCACAGTTTGCTGCCTATCGTGTCACACTCGCCTGGACTGCCATCTGGTGGCAGAAACTCGGCGATGTCCTCCATTCATCTCACGAATTCACTCAATTCAATTCACATTCACTCCTGCGAATGCCGAGTGAAAAATATATGGACCACTCTAATCATTTTCGGTTGGTGTAGAAATTAACTGGGTATTTGTTTTACCTCCCATCAGCTGACTGCGTGTGACACAATTTTAAATGGCATCATCGCAAGGGCATTTGAAAATTACTTTGGGTGTTTCGCAGATCGTAAGGTGTAATTTGTATCACATATCTATATGCATGATGCGTTGGACTAAGATATTCCGTACCTCATGACCAAAGATGTTCTGATGACGTGGGCGTCGTGGCATGGCCGCGGGATGGATGGGATGGATGATGCTCCTCCAAAGCTGTGTGAAGCCCGTCTTCCAACAGGGGTATACCCAGCAACTGTGATGGGTAGTGGGTGCTTCGTCTATGGGTGGAAGCCGTTTCTTCGAAGGGGCGCCTCAGGCTGAAAAGAAAATTAAGGGGATGCACTGGAGAGTCGCCTCAAACTGAAGAGTTCGTGGAGGGGGTGGGGGTGCAATCTAGAACACTGAAAGATCGCCTTTTCGCTCATAGGTACGTTTCTGGCCGAAAAATTCAATGGGGTGCACTCGAGTGTTCCTCCTGAAGGGGCACCATTTTCCGGCCGGAGAGGCGCCAATTTCTATGGATGGCACATGTCTCCAGTGTCCACCCCACCATGTATTCGACCCTGTTTCCCAACCGAAAGGTTGTGGGTTCTGGTTCTACCTGTTGCTACTCGTCGCCCGCGACCAATCGATGTGAGAGGTTGGGAGCTATAACGTTGTATTACGAGAGCTATAACGTTGTATTGCCTAACAGTCTTATCGTAAAAACCAATATCGGAAAAAAGCTGGTGTTGCATGGAAAAGGACGTACCAAAAACCGTCCCGGCCTGTTTATCAAATATCTGTGGCGATACTCGTAGTGAGCAGCAATTCAGCTTTACTTCTGGGCATTAAGAACAAATATATGCGAGTATGTCAAGTTGTTTTTTCTCGTTTTTTTTTCCAACGAAAAGGTACAAATACAATACGCACACAGGGTGGTCCAGAAGTCTGTTTTTCGACCGGCTTGGTCGGAGGTGATTAAAAGAGACCGATTCCGATAAACTCTTGAGGTTTGAAGAGCTCGCTTTCGGTGGGTTCATCTAAAATAATATTTTCTAATGAATCGTTTCGTCGCCGGAAGGATTTTCCAGGAACGACGAACGGAAAGTTCACTGACCCTGCGTAAAAACAGCGTAGTTTGCTCAGGAATGCCGCTGGGAAGGATGGGAATTCGGCGAGATGGGCGAAGGGGCAGATGTAATAGTCGTCAGTACTAAATTTTGTGCGAGGAACACCTGTAATACATTTTGTATTCTTACATTATCAGTTTACTTGCATCGCAGGCTCTTTTCCGTGACCACTATAAATGATGCTACCGGGTGCACTTTATTTAAGCTTCGTATTGTTTTAATCGTCATGGAGGTGGTATGAAATCCCACTGAGAGTCAGCAACGGCTGTTACCTTCAGATGGTACAAAGGTGGTTTCTATGTAGAAGGGCTTGGACTGACGCGGCTGTTCCCGTCGATATGTCCGATCATCTCCCCAGCCCCACTGGTGGATCGGTGAGTGTCTCCACAGAGTCTGGATGGTTTGTGTGTGTGTGGGGGGGGGTGAAGGGCCGGTCAGGTCGATTTAATTCATGCAATGCTATATGCGTAATGGTGAATTTCATTACGTTTAGGAGGCCGCGACACCCTCACCTTAACAACGCCCATACCTGGATCCTGAATGCATTTGTAACAACAGGTTTGCACTGTTCATGTACTTCCGCAAATTGAAGCCTAGGTTAATAAGTTGAAGGCATTAAAGTTATTAAGTCAACCTTTTGGCTATTGACATGAAAAGGTCCACGCTCCACTAACGAGTCCCGGGAGTAGCATATCCCGTTGGGTTTTTGGAACGTCTAGTTTCCGCTAGGATGGTACATTTGCATAATTATTTTACACCGCCAAGCTTTAACACCAAATTATTACTAAGCTGAAACTTTGGACAACCCCGCACTGCTGTTACTGAGCGAGATCCCTGGTCCGTGAGTTGAAGACCCCTTGGAATATTAGTGGTTTAATGTCGAAAAAGCACATGCTTCTTCCAATGGAACTTCATGAGGAAATATTAGGTCCCGCCAAGCTTTTAGATAGCCGATTTGTGATCAATAGCCCAAAATCCCAAATAGTACCAAGTCCAAATAACTAAGCAACCAATCGACCGAGGATCGATTCCCCGAAAACACTCAACCAACTAAATTTAGTTTCCAAATTGTTCGACAATCCAGTTGTTCACCAGAGAACTTGGTAATAACACGGGCAGTATGTGAGTCATTTCAATAATGATTCCACTGCAAGAAAGTAAAGTATATGGTACTCTTCATAGATCCAAATATATATGCCGTTTCCGAAATGTATTACCATTTCTTTCTTTCTTCACTTTAAAAGCTACACCAAAAATGTGAAACATCTCAATTTCGACAGCCCACTTCAGCCACCATTAACTTCGGGGTGTGTCTGACCTTGTTGATGCGAGTCCACAACGCTCGGGAGACTGATTTACCATGCTGCCGCCAGGTCATGGTGCTCGGTGGTGGCCTGACCCAGCTGCTGGCTGCCGTCAGATCATGAGGTTCGGCTTCCCAGGCCTGGACAACGTGCGCTCTCAGAGCGACTACGTGCTGTCTTACGACCGGCGCGCGCGCCTGCCCCAGTGGGTGTTCGAGCACCTGACTGCCGACAGCACACACCACAACGACGAGGTGGACCGGACGACCTGTCAGTTCGTTGCCGACCAGTCGGTCCATCCATACTTCAGGTCGGGCCCCAGTCAAGTCAGGTCAGGCCGCATGTAGTGTCATCTGTCAGTTCACCGCCGGCTAGACGATCCGACCTTACTGCAGGTGAGGTCCCCACTCAGATCAGGTCAGGTCAGGTGACATGTGGTGCCACCCGTCAGTTCACCGTCGGCTGGCCGATCCACTTGTATACCAATAATTGAGGTCCACCCAGTCAGATCACAGACTAAGCTCGGCCAACCGTTGGGTGCGGCAGCTTTCACTGTGGTGCGGCCTGCTTTCTCAATGCTGCCGGTTTGTGTGAGCTCAATATTCCCCGGCCGACTGTGCTTGCAGTCGGTTTAGTCTGGTCAGTTGTTTGACTTGTTCATGGATGCTTCAACCCTTTGATGACCTACGCTGTTACCGACAAGCAGCTCGGAGCTGATCATGGTGGTTGTTGGTTTTGCGACACGTCGACCGCTGAGTCATGTAGCGTCGCCGATCTCTCACGCCCATTGGTCGCGGGCAAAGAGTAGCGACAGGTGAGACTCGAACCCACAATCTTTGGATTGTGAGACGGGTAACTTACCCCTAGACTACTCGTCCCCGTGGAGCTGATTATGAAAAATAATTGGAGGATGTAGGGGCTTCCGCGTCCGTCCTTACCACACAACACCCGTAAAGGGCGGAATGTTAAGCTCCAAAATGGTGTGGGGTCAGTCGGCTGCATCTGGCGACGGCGGGCCCGGTGGGTGACATCCGGCGACGGCGGGCCCCATAGGTGACATCCGGTGAAGGCTGGCCCGGTGAGTGATACCTTTCGTGGTGCGGCAGGGCTGAGAACAGTGACTACAAGGGCAGTGGCTACGACCGTGGCCACATGGCTGCTGCGGCCAACCACAGACGATCTCAGCGCGAGCATCAGGAGACGTTCCTCCTCTCCAACATGGCACCGCAGGTGGGTTCAACATCTCTCTATCTCTATATCGATATCCATCTATACCTCTTACCTATATATATAATATATATATATATATATATATATATATATATATATATATATATATATATATATATATATATATCCGTCCGTCTTTCTCCTATCTCTCCCTCTCTTCCATGTACGTGCTCTTTTTCTCTCTTTCTGGACTGCACATGCGAAGCTCCTGGACGTCTCTACGGTTAAACAATATATAGATGGTGTTTTTATTCTATGTGATTAATTGTGTTTCATTTTCACTTTCTTACCACACACAATTAATGCTATGCGTGACGGTTGCGAGACACGCGTGTTGTCCGCTAGCTTATCGGTCCCTGCTTCCGGGGGTGGGGACCAGTGGAAGGGAAACAGTGGAAGGGAAACAGTGGAAGTTAGCCGTGCAATGAATGATGCCACACTTCGCACGAACCTCTGAATTACTCAATTCTGCAGGTGGGCCTGGGCTTCAATCGGGACAAATGGAATGATCTGGAAATCCACGTACGCAAACTCTGCAAGGTTTATCCCAATGTTTACGTCTGCACGGGACCACTCTTCTTGCCCAGGTGAGTCCCGCGTGACTTCTATCGACACGTCTCGAGCTTCCAGGTAAACTAATCCAGGCAAGTGGTGCTCGAGTGTCATACCTAACTCTGCCGGCCAGGGGCGGTGATGGCCGAGTGGTTAAGGTGTCGGGCTATGGGTACCAAAGGTCCCTGGTTCGACTCTAGCGCCACTCAGGACATTTCCCAATCCCGCGGCTCACCGGCGAAACAGTGTGGGCGGCCCCATTAGCCGTGAATGCGCATAAAGTGTGTCGTGAACCAACCAATAAACAAACAAACAAACTCTGCCGGCCAGACGGCTAGGCGTCAGCTACCTATTCCTGCCGTACAGACAGGAGCCAGACGGACGGCTGCGTGTCAGCTACGAGGTGGTCGGCAAGAAGCACGTGGCCGTGCCCACACACTTCTATAAGGTGGTGGTGGGCGAGACGGCGTCTGGCGCTCTGGACATGGAGGCGTACGTGATGCCCAACCAGGCGATCCCCAACGAGACACCCATTGCCAACTTCCTGGTGGGTGCGGCGGCCACGGACGTAATGAGATATAGCGGTGTATGTCGGGTTTTGCCTGGGGTCAGCTTTTGGAGTCGTGACACTGGAGGCGGCGGGACCGTAACTTCCAATGATCATAACTTCCCATCATTATAAGTTCTTAATGTTGCCTGATAGCATTGAAAAGTGCCAGGACAGGGCGCCTCCCATACGGAAAATCCTCTCGGTAGGTGGCATCACTAGTCAGCAAACGCGGTGTGCTTTGATATTTGCCAACAGATGGCAGGAGCGTGCGCAGGTCAGCCTAACCAGACCTAACCTAACCGGTTATAGGATAAATGTACCAAAGGACAATTGTGCGTATGACAGATGTGCCTATGGTAGATGTAAGGAAGAGCAAAAGTACGCATAGCAAATGTACGTAAGACCAAATATACGTATGGGAAACATCCGTGTACTTAAGCGCTAATGTAGGTAAGCGCAAAATGACGTGAGTGCAAATGTACGTAAGGACAAATGTACGTATGCGCAAATGTACGTAAGCGCTAAAGTACCTAAGTGCACATGTACGTAAGCGTACCCATGGTAAATGCACGAAAGTACAATTGTACGTATGCGCAAATGTATGTGTGTGTATACATAAGAGTATATGTATGCGTACGTAAATGTGATTGCAAATGTACGTAAGCGCAAAAGTATGTCAGTGCAAATATGCGCATGAGCATATGGACCTAAGTGAAACAAGTATGTATGGGAGATGTACGTAAGCGCAGATGTACGAAAGCGTAAAAGTGCGTATGGTAAATGTACTTGTGGGAGGTGTACGTAAGATCAAATGTGCGCACGGTAAAGGTACGTAAGCAAATGTAGTTTACTTAATCAAATGTAACTTGTGTACATTTGAGCAAGTGATGAAATGTACGTAATCGCAATAATACGCAAGCGCAGTTGTACGTAAGCGTAAAAGTGCATGTGCACAAAGATACGTAAGCGCAAAAGTATGCAAGCACAAATGTAGGTATGCGCAAAAGTACGTACACGGAAATACGTACGTATAATAAATGTACATAAGAACAAAGATACATAAGCGCAAATGTACATGAACGCAAAAGTACGTGACAGCAAATGTATGTACGAACGTGGATGTATGCAAATTCACACAACCCAAATGTAAGTGTATGTATGACAGATGTACGTAACCAGATGTACGTAACCAAATGTACGTATTTCAAAGATACGTGTTTCGAATGCACGTGTTTCAAATGTACGTGATTGAAGTATACTTAAGCAAATGCACCTATACACAAATGTAAGTATGGCAAATGTAGCTAGGCACAGATATGCCTTAGCACAAAAATACATATGACAAATGTACTAATGGTAAATGTACATCAGACGAAATATACCTGAGAGCAAATGTACGTATAGCATATGTACCTAACAAAGTGTGCGGAGACCAAGGGTACGTATGCGTAAATGCGTGTGCATTGGCTCATACGTAT
>JAOTOL010001134.1:0-35000 GCA_034440575.1 Imbricaverruca yamaguchii | reverse complement strand
AAGCAAAGCTAAAGCGATCATTTCTCAGTCCTAGGACGATAATTTCGCGAAGGTGACAACAAGAAGTGGTTTACATTGGTTCTCTGATCGGAACCTTAGGAATTTGGGAATTTTTCTAACATTTGGTGCTGGCTGCAAGGCACCTGTCAAGCAAGCTAAAATAACAAATTCTTCATGAACGCCTGGGATTTCGGCCGCTACTTTGTCAAAGGGGACCTGTCGAAATGAAGTGATTAGTGATCAACTGAATTATCATGTGGAGGGGCCTAATTTATAACTATCTTCCCCGATTCGTCGGATTTCAACCCTAACTCCCCCACCCAATTCTACGGTTTTATTTTGGTATCTCGTGATAAATCAACTCATACTGCTGAAATTACACCTATACCACAACAACCGGATCGGTATCCGAAAATGTCAAGTTGGAGCCATCCAAAATAAGCATGGATTCCCCAAAAAATCAATGTCAGGGTCGGTAAAGTGGCTCTGGAGCACAGAACATATTACCAGATGCCTTCACAAATTGTGTACGCCGCCGAAAAACATACCGAATCTCGAAAAATCGAGATGGGATACATGGCGCCAGGCGCCAGGGTCTCGAAATGTCGGGCCAGAATTCGGACTTTTGAGAGGGAAAAAATCAGGAAGGATCCACAAAAATCGCATTAAGCCAAGAAAACTGGCGTTGGGAACCACACGCCTGGGAGCGATAAGTCAGACTGGGACACAGCAAAATCGCACCGAAGCCCCAAAGTCAAACTAGGGCTCACAAATGTGCGTTAGAAACCCCAAATAGACACAACGGGACTCCAAGAGCACAAGGGGGGCCGAAAATACAACTGACGCTCTAAAGCATACAACCTCCCTAAAAGCGACAGAGCCTTAAAACGTGCGTTGCAGCCCTAAATAAACATACATGGAGCTATGAAAAAATACAGGAAGCTCTCAAGGCACGCAGGGACCATGGTCCCTGCGTGCCTTGAAGGTTAAAAAACCCTAACGCACAAGGGTCTGAAAAAGTGGGTGAAACCACAAAAGGCAAAATGGTTCCAAATCGAACAAAAAGACCAGGAGTTATATAAGCACATCGGGATCTCCGAAAACGCCCTGACACGTAAAAATATCCTCGGTGCATAAGAAGCAACACACCCTAAAACGAGCAGGAGCTTAGAAAATGTATTAAACCACTAACTTGAATTTAAAATATATTACCCGTCATTTTAAAATATATAATTTTCAAATTTCAGGCAATCCAGTTCATATCACCCGGTCGCCACGACGTCAACGTCCGTGCACGTGCACACTCATCTTGCGCATTCGGCGCATTCGCCACCCTTCGTGTGATGCTACGGTTTCTGCTAGGCCTTTTGCTAATTACTGCCACATGATATATTTTGACGCTATATTTGGTGCACTATATTTGACGTGCTGGAATGCTTAGTATGGGCGTTCGTTGCGAAAAGTCGAGTAATTTAGTCCGATCATTAATTCCATACCTCCCACATTTTCTGGTAGCTATGAAATGCAGGTTCCGCTCAGCTTTGATGCACCGGATATCTTTGCTCCTATCCTCCCAGAATGGCTATCGAACCGAGGCCCTTCCTCAGTGTTCTTTGTTGAACCCTCTGCGTCTTTCTGCGCTGCGGCCTAATGCATTTTCGAAAGCCCTCCTCGTTTGTTTTTGGTGTGGGGGGGGCACCGATGATCTTTTTACGTGTCAGGGCGTTTTCGAAGATCCCGATGTCTTCATTTAACGCTCGGTGCTTTTGTTCGTTATCGAACCATCTTGACATTTGCGGCCCCAGCCTCTTTTTCAGGCCCTGGTGCGTCCTTATGACCTGATCCTTGTCAATGAAAGGGGGTGGTGTAATGCTCTATATGAATAGCTTATTCAGTTCTCAAAAAGTAGCAGGTGGGGATAAAAATGTGTCTGTGGAGTCCATTTGGCTTCATGTCACTGTGGGAAAAGGCAACAGCAATACTCTTAGGATAGGAGCTTTCTACATATCAGGAACCTTGCCACATTCTCAGCAACTGGAGCTTGACAATGTGATTTGTGAGGAAATCAGTAGAAACTTTAAGAGGAAGTGCCTTATTCTTGGTGACTTTAATATAAAAGGTTATGAAAATGCTGGTGTTGGCTCCCCGTCATGCAAAATGTTTAGGAAATGCCTTGAAGAGAACCTGTTCTTACACCAGTTTGTATCGGAACCTACCAGGTTCCGATATTACGACCTTGTATTCTCGGATTTAAGTGACTTGGTTCAATACTTGACTGTACGCGAAACTCTGGGAAGAAGTGACCATAACATAGTTAGATTCAAGGCACATGTAGGGGAAATTATCAAGGATAATTTGGTAAAGGTTCCAAATTTCAACAGAGCAGACTTTGACTGCATGAGAGCGCCTTTAAGTGCCATCAGATGGGAAGAAGAATTCTGCAATTTAAATGCCTGTGAAATGTGGGAAAAGTTCAAATCTTACTTGAAGGAAATTCAGAATAGACTATATTGGGTGAGGATAGTGAGATGGTTGAGGAAGTTGAGCAAGCAGTTTAAATCAGTGTTTACATTGGAAGATATGACCAATCTGCCGACCGTACACCATCGTTCAGTGACATGGGATCTGACAAATGATGTTGATTTCATTGATCATATTAGGAAAATAAAGCCAAACAAGGCAGCAGGACCTGATGATATTTATGCTAGGGTGTTGCGGGAAACTGGAAAGGAACTGGCATTTCCACTTAGTATAATATTTTGTAGATCAGTTTCACAAAATGAAATTCCAACCGATTGGAAAAGGGCAAATGTAGTTCCTATTTTCAAGAAAGGAGAAAGAGTGAAAGTTGAAAACCATACGCCAGTAAGTCTCACATCCCTAGTCTGCAAGGTACTCGAATCAATTATCAGGGATAGAATAGTTAGTTATCTGGAAGGTAGCAGATTGATTCAAGATACTCAACATGGGTTTAGAAAAGGACGATCGTGTCTCAGAAACCTCTTGGACTTTTTGAACTTCGCCACAGAACAATTTGATCAGGGAAATCAGGTTGATGTAGCATATCTTGACTTTAGTAAGGCCTTTGACAAGGTACCCCATAAACGGTTAATGATACAGCTTCAGTCCCATGGTATTGCAGGTAGCATCTTAAAATGGATAGAGTTGTGGCTTTCAGATAGACAGCAAAGAGTGATGCTAAATGGTACAAAGTCATCATGGCAAAATGTTCTTAGTGGAGTCCCCCAGGGGTCAGTACTGGGGCCACTATTGTTCATTATATTTGTAAATAACATTGAAAGTGGCCTAAGCAGTACAGTTTTGAAATGTGCGGATGATGTGAAGGTCTTTAAGGCAATAACAGGTCAAGATGAGCATATCTCGCTGCAAAAAGACTTAGACGAACTTGTGAAGTGGTCCGAAGAATGGCAAATGAAATTTAATTTTGATAAGTGCAAAATCATGCATGTAGGTAAGCAGCATATGAAGGCTCCATACTTGATGGGTGGCCAAGTGCTATCAGTGACTCAACAGGAGAAGGATTTAGGTGTTATTCTAAATACAAAACTGGGGGCATCAGAACAGACCAAGGAAGCCAGGAAGAAGGCACTAAGAATGCTCGGGGCAATAAATAGGAATGTATCATACAGAAGTGAGGAAGTGATCAGGAAGCTTTACTGTGCATACGTCAGGCCACACTTGGAATACTGCATCCAAGCTTGGTCTCCTAGCTATGAAAAAGATTGTTGGCTTTTAGAGAGAGTAGAAAAGAGGGCTACAAAAATGGTTAATGGCATAAGCAACCTGGCATATGAGGAAAGATTGAAGAAATTGAATATGTTTTCACTTAGATATAGAAGGCTGAGAGGAGATTTCATCGAGGTCTTTAAATTTGTCCATGGTCTGGAGAGGTGATACCTTGGGGAAATGTTTGAATTGAACAGAAATGATGCAATTAGAGGTCATAAATTCAAAATTAAAGTTAACCACAGCAGAACAAGGTTAAGGCAGGCTTTCCTCACCAACAGGGTAGTAGAACACTGGAACCAGCTGCCAGAAAACATTGTCAGTAGCAGCACATTGAACATCTTTAAAAACAGCATAGACAATCATTATAAGAATAGAGGGCTTGCTTTTCAGTATTACAGGGAGGGCTGATTGACAGATTTGGTGGGCAACTGGTTCAGTGTACAGAGTCCAACCAAGAAGGGCCCTTGTGGGTCATAGTTACACTAATCTGTTATGTCTTTGTGTCTTTATGACCTCTGTGTGGCTTAAGAGCTTCTTGTGTATTCTTTTAGACGTCCAGGTATGTTTATTTATGGCTGCAACGCATGTGTTAAGGCCCTGTCGCTTTTTGGGAGACTATGTGCGTTTTGGAGGGCCAGTTGTATTGTCGGCCCCCGTTGTGCTCTTAGGTTCCTGTTGTGTTCATTTGGAGCTTCTGACGCACATTTGTGGTGCTCCAGTACGATTTTGTGGCTTCGGTGCTGCGCTTCTTAATCCCAGCGCGATTTATCGCGCCCAGGCGCGTGGTTCCGGGGACCCAACGCTAGTTTTCTGGGCTCAACGCAATTTTTGTTGAATTTTTCTCTTTTTTCTGTAAAGTCCGAATCCCGGCCTGATTTTTCGAGTCCCTAGCGCCACGTTTTTGCATCTCGCCTCGATTTTTTAAAATACGGTATGTTTTTCAGTGCCCTACGCACTTTGTGAAGGCATCTGGTAACATGGTCGGTGCTCCAGAACCATTTTTTTTTACCGGACATTTATTTTGTTCAATCCATTCTTATTTTGGAAGGCTCCAGCTTGATTTTCTTCGGGTACCGATTCCGTTTTTGTGGTCACCCTATTCTTACGTGTGGGCCTAGACGCCAATTTTGTGGAGCTTCGACGGGACTACCGATGGGAATTGTGGGTCCCGAGCGCAATATTTTGGGGGACTGATTCGAGTTTGTGGGAAGCGTTGTACTTAGTTGTTACCCGACGCGATTTTGACGCTTCCTATTGCAAGTTTTCAAGCCTCGGAATGAGTTTTCGGGGGCCCGAAGCACCTATTTGGAGGCTCCTGCGCGAATTCTGGTGGACTGACGCGAATTTTGATGGCCCCAGCGCGAGTTTTTGAACCCCGGCACGATTCTTGGGAGCTTGTGCTTCTCAGGATAGAGGGGGCATTTGCCCCTTTGATATGCCACTGCGGCCACTGAAGGAGTATGTTTTTGTCCCAAAGTGACATTCCGATTAAGAATTGATTTTTGGAGCAGCTGCAACTTTTGGGGCTCGGCGCGCCCTCCTGGGCCTCCATGGTAATTTCCAAGGGCTGCGACGCGATTTTTATGTATAGTTCAAGGTAATCTTTTGGGCCCCGACGTCATTTGCTTTGATCCCTAGCGCGAGCTTTAGCTGCCTCGACACTCTTTTGGGTCTAAAACGTTTCAGGTTTTTTTGGCGTCATTGTTGGGCCCCAGAGTTGGAGTGTTTCTGCTTTTTTGTTTGTTTTTGTGAGTGTTTTTTTTAGAGTTGTACCCATGTCCGGAGTGTTTTTCGTTGCTCCGGTTTCATTTGTTTTGTTCCCAATGAGACTGTTGTGGAATGGTATGACCTATCGTGCCACTAGATTGATTTTCATGGTCCGGGAATAAATATTTGGTACACCCAGGCTCAGCGTGATTTCCAGGGGCTCCGGCCGGATTTTTTTTTGGTCCATATCGTAATTTTGAAACACCCCGGCACGACTTTTACCATTTCTTGTGGGTTTCTTGCAAATGATACGCCTCATCTCGCGCCATCAGTATCTGGTCCCATTTCCTGGAGCCTCTTTACCGGTTTTCAAAGTCTTATATCCTACCCTCCCCCATATTCAATGTCCTCTCTCATCTTGCAGGGCTCTCTCCAGGGCTAAAAAATCGTATCGTTCTGTCGTCGTGGACGACAACCACGAACGGGGACTTTTGGCGACCACATATCCATATCATTATAAATACTATATGTGAAATCATATAAATGGTACCTACTATACATAAAATTTACTACGTCACGATATCCGTGTCAAGGTACGCAGGATTGAAACGAATCGGATTGGACCGGGACTGGAAATGTCACTCCGTGCAGACCTCTAGAAATGTTAAACCGTGCAGACCTCTACCACCCACCGCCACGCTACCATTTCTTCATTCCTATCGTACGCTTTTGGGTTTCTAGTATCTAGTACGCACGGCGGCAAAAAAAAATGACTCAACAGCAACAAAGTATCGTCGAGACAACCATTCCATCGTTCAGTCGACCGCCGACGATAAAATTGTCTCCGTTTAGCACAGAGCCAATGGCATGCCTTCTGGTCGCCGGTGATTGTCCTAGTCCCGGAACCACTTTATGCTCGATGGCAGCGGCACGGAAGTACCCAACTATGGTATACTCAGCGGCTTTGGAGGCAAGCGACTAGACCACGGGTACTAAAACAACACTAGACCCACGTTAAGTAATTAATAATTTATAACATTAGTTGATTTTTTTTAAAACAATTTCAATTTGAAACCTTTTTTTCATGTAGGATGTACGATAATGTTTTAAATTTCATTAAATTTGTTGGAAAGAATCAAGAAGAATATCATTCTTTTACGCGCATTCCCTCGCTTTCAAATCCGTCCGTTTCCATTTTAAACGCGCCGATGTGCGTCGAAGAGTGAAATAGGGAATTGATCACGGTTTTTTATAATTGATGAGTGGTGAATGAGTGCGCCAAGATAAAACTACCAAGTTATAATTATCTGGAGTGTTAATCAAACGATTTTTTAATCTCATTTTCTGACTTATATGAGACCAAATGAAGTGGTTCGATCTTAAACAGGCTCCAGAAACAGACAAATACAGGGCCAGGGCGTAAGGGTGACAAAGATAGTAAGGTCATCCTGTAGATGTGGACATTGCGATTGGAATGGTACTGCACAGAGCATTTACAAACATTCAAAAGTAAAGCACCCAGGTCTACCAGTGTTAAGAGTACTGCAAGATAGCCATTTTGGCCCTGGCAGGCGATTTGACTGGACTTGCAAGCCAGCACTGGATCATCAACCATCAAGCTCAGGTGAAAATCTTGGTATATGAATTACATTTTAGTAAAATATAGTCACCTAAATGTAATTAGAAAATATATTTTGGTGTGTAGGTACCTACTCAGCAGGCATTGCACTGCAGTTGGTGGCAATGCATACTATATAGGGATGGAAAATTTTAGCCACCTGGTGGTTTAAAACCATGGTTTAAACTGGCTGGCATAAATTAATTTAAGCCAGAGTGGCTTAAATTTTATTTATGGTATGGCTGGAGGGCAGTGATGGACATTAGTTAGGGAAGCATCAATTATAATTCCAAAATGTGCTACACTCCATTTTATTTGCAAAAAAACACTCCCTAGAATTCCCCAAAACTCCGTCTGGGTTCTGGGTATGCACTCCACAAGCCAGATGTTTACCCATTAGGTACAGTCGGTCTAACATGTAGCTCCCTGGACGCTGGTAGTTAGAAATGGTATTTGTAAATACCAGGATTTTGACATCCGACTACTGGCATTGAGGGAGATAAAAGACATAAAGACATAAAAGATCAGTGCAACTATGAGCCACAAGGGCCCTTCTTGGTTCCACTCTGTACACTGAACCAGTTGTCCACCAAATGTGTTGATCAACTCTCCCTGGAATACAGAAAAACAAGCCCACTATTCTTGTAATGATTGTCTATGCTGTTCTTAAAGATGTTCAGTGTGTTTCTACTGACAATGGTTTCTGGCAGCTGGTTCCGGTGTTCTACTACCCTGTTGGTGAAGAAGGACTGTCTTAACCTTGTCCTGCTGTGATTCACTTTAATTTTGAATTGATGACCTCTAATTCCATCATTTCTGTTAAATTCAAACAGTTCCCTGAGATAACCCTGTTCCTGACCATGTACAAATTGAAAGACCTTGATGAGATCTCCTCTCAGCCTTCTATATCTAAGTGAAAACATATTGAATTTCTTCAATCTTTCCTCATATGCCAGGTTGCCCATACCATTCACCATTTTTGTTGCCCTCTGATGTACTCTCTCTAAAAGCCAACAATCTTTTTCATAACTAGGGGACCAAGCTTGGACACAATATTCCAGATGTGGCGTAACATATGCAGAATAAAGCTGCCTGATGACTTCCTCACTTTTGTATGATACATTCCTATTTATTGCCCCAAGCATTCTTAGTGCCTTCTTCCTGGCTTCTTTAGTCTGTTCTGATGCCCCCAATTTTGTGTTCAAAATAACACCTAAGTCCTTCTCCTGCTGAGTCACAGATAGTACTTGCCCACCCATCAAGTATGGAGCCTTGATATGCTACCTACCTACATGCATGATTTTGCACTTATCAAAATTAAATTTCATTCGCCATTTTTCGGACCACTTCACAAGCTCGTCTAAGTTTTTCTGCAGCAAGATTCTGCAGATAATATGTAGCAAGATACATATTAGACTGACTGTTCATAGCCATTTGATAGCTAGGTACCTATTTTATGTCAGATGTAAAGTGACTATTTGAGCCACTTCAATTTGTGCTGTTTTTGGCATAGTTTTCCCATTGTCTTACTCATAATAGTATGTATATGTAGGTAGGGATGGTAAAAGCTGGCTTGAATTCAAATTATGGCAGCCAGTTGCTTTTATTAATTTAAGCCAGTTTAAACTGGCTTTAATTATTTAAGCCAGTTTAAATTCACAACACTTCTAAGTCCCACACTTCTAAGGCTGCATGACCACCGCAGTCGATGCGCCCCTAAGCCCCCACTTCTAAGGCTCACAAACCATGGGTGCATTGACAGTGTTCGTATTCAGCACAATACAAGTGTAAAATGCCATACCTAGAGAGAGTACAATGAAGACCTACTGTGCATGACCAGATGGTTAGTGACAGTTTCTAGGCCGAAGCATGGACACTAGGTTGATTCGCCTATCATCTAATGCTTTGAAGCTCATCTAATGCTCATCTAATGGATCTAATGCTCCACTTCCACAAGTGTTAGTGCTAACAGGAAATAGTGTGCTACCATACAATGTCATGAAAGGTGTGCAATAGTTGACAATGTGTGCAAAATGTGCAATAGGTAGACAGATTGCTTACTGTAGCAAACAATAGGCAAACAGATTGCTTACTGTTATCTATGAATATGGGTAGGTAGGTACCTACCTACATATACTATTATCAGTAAGACAATGGGAAAGCTATGCCAAAAACATCACAAATTGGTCTGGCTCATAGTTACTTTTAAGCTAACATAAAATAGGTACCTAGCTATACAATGGCTAGGTACCCAATGGGTGAAAATCTGAATTGTGGAGTGCATACCTAGAACCCAGCCAGAGTTTTGGGAAATTCTAGGGGTGTTTGTTTATAAATAAAATGGAGTAGCACATTTTGGAATAATTGATGCTTCCCTAACTTTTGTTTTGAAACTGCACTCCAGCCATATCCGAAACATAATTTTAGCCAGGGTGGCTTAAATTAATTTATGCCGGCTGGTTTAAACCGGTTTAAACCACCAGGTGGCTTAAATTTGTCATCCCTATATGTAGGTAGGTACCTACCTACCTATATTTAGGGATGGAAAAAAGCTGGCTTAAATTGAATTTATGCCAGCCAGTGGCTTTTATTTTATTTAAGCCAGTTTAAACTGGCTTTTATTATTTAAGCCGGTTTAAATTCACGACACTTCTAAGCCCTTGCATTATTAAGGCTCACAAACCATGGGCGCATTGACAGTGTTGCAAACCATGGGTGCATTGACGACGCCGAATTGCCGAAAAGGAAATTGGCGGCAAGATATTCTGTATAAAGGTAATCGACGCAATTTGTTATAGGTCCAGAAATCACAACCTTTTCAAGCTATCATTACCCCCTTTGGGTTAGGCCAACCTCGTGATTTCCCCGTATCAAATTCAGAATGCCTCATAACCAAAGTTCATTTTCAAGGTTGAGAACATGCAGTATTTCCTGCCAATATATGTGCACAGGTTTTCGGCAAATGTGCACAGTACTCTCCATACTCGAGGTTTGACGAAACCCCGCTATAACCCCACCCCCACCCCTCCACAAGCCAGCGCATTACCCCAGGTTGGGAACCCCTGTTCCGGGCCATGTAGCATAATGTTATCGTTTGCACAAACGGTGACAACCACCAAGCCTATTCCGGATTTCGACGACAACCACGAAACCATCTGTTTAGCCCTGGCTCTCTCTTACATCCCGGGGCCCTTTACCATGGCATGGAGCTTCCTCTGATGTCCCAGGGGCATTCTGCCAAATTAGGGGCCTCCTCCTGTAGCGGCCGCAACAACCGTCCCCTCGCCATAGCTAGCGGTGAGTCGGCGCATGCGCAGGAACTAACACAGCTGTTGGAACTGTAGCGGCCGCAACAACCGTCCCGTAGGGATGACGCCACCTCGCATATATCGCCTTGCACGTAAATCGGAAAGCGTATTGCAATTCACTGATGTTCTTAAGTTTAATTTTACTTATTTCAGCATCGTCGGCAGCCAAACCTACTCCGTTATTAAATCTGATGTAATAATTATATTTAGTGGTTGCCTTTAATGTATGTGGATCATTATGCCAGGTCTTCTCCCTCTATACCAGCCGATATCACCGCACGGTGGCAGGCTGGCAAAACTCACTCACACACACACACCGTCCCCTCGTGTGTGTGTGTGTGGGTGAGTTTGACCAGCCTGCCACCGTTTGGTGATATCGGCTGTTTAGGCGAAGTGGAGATGAGTTCAGCTGGCGGTCCTGACGGTGCCCATAGGGGTTGTAGGGGGGTATGGTCGGGTCATCGCCGTTCAGTGAACATTGCAAGAAACATATATGGCATACAATAGTTTGGAGTTTTTTTCTATTTATTTTTGTTTATTTTTTTCTTCTTTGTTTCGATATTTTTTTTAAATCTTTTTTTTGTTTGTTTTTGTAATCTTTTTTTGTTTGTTTAAAAAAAAATTCATATCAACACGTCATGGGCAGACTTGGGGAGAGATTGGGTTATTGGGGGTGTTAAGATATTGGCTAGTGTCGCGAGGATTTGGCGCGGGTGTGTTTTTTGTTGCTGGTAGCGGTGGAGTTTGTGGTTGATCTTGTTGTGGGTGCGTGGGTGGTGACTGTGGTTTCTGAGCTATTGTCGTCGTCTGAATCTGTGTATGTTTCGAAGCGGACGCGCAGGTTTTTGCGCACTGTGAATGATGTCGGTGATTCTGATGGTCCTGGGACTGGCGATGTGTTAAGTGATCCTCGTTGTGGCACTGGCTGCGGTTCCGGTGGTGAGTAGTATCGGGGTTTGTTTTGTTTTGCTGTTGTGGGTTGCGGCCGGATTATGATTGCTGGGTCTGTCTGGGTTTCTTTGGTCGGTAGTGGGCTCGTATATGATGTTTGTGTCTGTGTCGAAAGTGTGGATGTGCTATGGTGTTGTAAATTCTGCGTCGGCTGTTGGTTGTTGACTCACGACCTTGCCCGCGGCAGGGCGCAGCCCTCAAGGTGGACGAGACGCAGAATCTCCTTCTCCCTAGCCCACCGAGGGCAGGCCCTGTCCCGGGAGGCGTGGTTCCCGCCACAACCGACGCAGAGCTGTGTAGTGGAGGTGCACGTGCTCATGTCGTGTGGTCCTGTGCAATTTGCGCAGGTGGGTGTTGTATCGTGGCACCCCGCCCTCGAGTGTCCGTACCGCTGGCAGTACTGACAACGTCGGGGGAGAGGTGCTCGTGGTGTGACCTTGTACCTAATGTAGCCGGCTTTAACGTGTGTTGGTGGCTGTCTGGTGTTGAAGGTCAGTATGAATGTGTGTGGGTTTTCTTTGTGTACTGGCGCAGGTGGTCTGTAGATGGAGGAGATTCCCTGGCTCCTAAATCGGATAGCCAGTTCCTCCTCCGTCATCCAGGCCACCTCCCGTGCGTATATCATGCCTTGAGAGCTGTTGAGATGTGCGGCCGGTGTTATGGTGACGGATATCCCCTCGCCGTAGCTAGCGGCGAGTCGGCGCATGCGCAGGAACTAACACAGCTGGTGGAAAGTGTGACGTCAACGCAGACGCAATACTAATGCGTTCGTGTGTGACACTATATAATCGACTGCCTTTCATGTTACGCTCTCTCTCTCATCTCTGCAAATACAAGTTATATTTTACACGCACAAGTTTGTGGCAACTTGCCATCGGTACAAGTGTTGAGGGTACATTCGACTCCACACTCCCATTCCTCGTGGGCCTCCTCCTTTATCCTGGCAAAGCCTTACCAGTCTTGAGGGTATCTTCAATTTTGGAAACCTCACACCCCTTCATACCTGTTACCACTCACATCTTAAATGCCTCCTCTCATTTTCTTGGAAATCTTTCCGGCCTTCGGGCCCTCATTCAGTCCTGGTGACTTACTCCTTTTTGGGGACTCCTCTCGAGTCCGACAGGACCCTCATTTCTCTTCTAGTTTTTTCCTCAAATTAGGGGCCTCCTCTCACGTCTTGGGGACCTCGTGCCCTGGGTTTTGATTCGAACTTCGCCCATCTTAAGGGTGGTATCTTATCTCCTGGTGGACTCCTCTTCTCTCCCAGGTTCCTCTTCTTCCGAATTATACGCAACCTTTCCTATCTCAGTTGCCTTTTTTCCCGGGGACTTTGTGGCCATCTGCGAGCCTTCTTTTCCGCCTGGGAGCTATCTCTTTTATCCAATGGCCTTTCTCTCCAATTTTAAGGCCTCCTCGTTCTTATTGCGTCTTATTTCCAATCTTGTGTCGTCCTCTTCCGAATTAGGTGCCTCCTGCCATGTCTCTGGATGATCCTTTTCTATTTTGGTCGAACCTTACTCGTTTTGGTGCCTATTTTTCGTCTCCGGAACCTCATCTCATATCCACTGGCTTTCTTTTCCGTCTTAGGGCCTCCTCTCATTTTCTGGGGCCTCCCTTCCCGTATTGGGCCTCCTTTGCCCTGTTGCTCCACTTTCTAGGTGCCGAGTGACCCAGGCTCCTCCATTTACAGTGACCGGTGTCGATTCGCAGGTCCACTTTTTTTCTTTTCTGTAGAGCACCCGAAGCAAAATATCTACATTTGTTCGTTCACGTGCGCGGTGACCAGAGAGATCCATCTTGAACTCACAGGCTCATTTTCTTTGGAGGAGTTCATGATGGCACTGAGGCGCTTCGCGGCGAGACGGGGTCTGCCAAGCTGCATCTACTCTGGCAACGGTGCCAGCTTCAAGGGGGCAGATGTTCAGCTGCAAAACTACTTCGGGCACCTGGCTCCGGAGTGGAAGTGTATAGTGCCACTGTCGCCCTGGTGGGGCGGCTGGTGGGAGCGCTTCGTTCGGTCGGTGAAGGCCGGCCTCCGGAAGTCACTGGGAACGCACTGTTTGACTCTAACAGACTTGAGGACTGTTAGAGGTGGAAGCGAGCGTCAACTAGCGTCCTTTGACGTTCGTTGGCGACAAAGTGGACTGTGACCTAACCACTTCCTGTTGAGCAGGGGCGCAGATTCCCAGGCTGAAGTAGCTGAGGACCCTGATAGCGCGTCTGTGCAGAAACTGTCAGAGAGCTAGGGTGTGCGAGAGGAGGTTGAAAAGGTTCTTCAGCTGCTCCACCGTCACCGCTCTGGTGGTCAGGTTGGCACGGTTGTCCTCTCCTGGCACGGCCCCTCCACAGGATAATTAAGTTGATCATTAATCGTTTCATTTCTATAGGGCCCCTGTGACAAAATGGCGGTTGAAATCCCAGGCGCGCGAATTTATTCGCGAAGAAGTTGTTAGTTTAGCTTGTTTGACAGGTGCCTTGCAGCCAGCTCCAAATGTTAGAAAAAATTCTAAAATTCCTAAGATTCCAATCAGAAAACCAATGCAACGCACTTCTTGTTTTCACCTTCGCGAAATTATCGTCTTGGGACTGAGAAATGATCGCTTAAGCTTCGCTTAGGGCATCAAGCTGATGGTAATAAATAACAGTAGTGATGAATCCAACTATATTCAGTTATTCTTGGATGACATAAAAGTGGGTTGATCAATGGGAGATATCTGTAAGATATGCTTAGCATCAACCTCGCTGCAATCTAGAGGGCAGCGGGAAGACTCTTTTGTGAGAGAAAGCATTGAGATGTTGGTTGTTTTTGACACTCAGGCATTTATCCACATATTACTTACTTATACCCTAGTATGGCCCAGTTTTCCGCGAATAATAATGATTATTGCTATTGCGTGTTGAGTAAATAATGCACCATGCCCAGAACAAACAGTACATTAATATGAAATCTACATTAATATGAACTGAAAGGGCCTAAAACAATAGGAGGCCCTAACACAATGGAGGCCCCTTTTCTGGGAGCAGGAGGCCCCCTTTCGATCTTGCCCCCCCCGGAAGAATTTCGTGGCGACGCCACTGATATACATAGCATATATTGGTGTTGTTCATTCCGCTTATTTTTGCTTTATGTATCTTCACTGTTCACATATATTTATCAGCGATGAAGCATATATGACCCATAGGACGTGAGCTACACTGCATACTTCACAAGAAACTTGATTTAATCGATGTCACCAGTAAGTCACTTGGAACAGTACCGTTCCAGGTCGCTCAAACAACAGAATTTGTTAGGACCAATCCAGGCGTGAATATTTAATGTACTCCCGCGCGGTAGCACACCCACACGATATGTGTATGGCAGGAGCGTTTGAGCACCGATGAAGTTACATTATGTCGTGTTTTCCGGATCAGAGATTTTCAACTGGCATAGCCATGACAACACCATAACATGCATGGGAAACAACGGAGCACAAAGGTGGGACCGACAACCACCAGGACATGGTGGGGCTTTCCTCAGTTTGACCATGGCCCGGTCTGACCAAGGTCTGAATGGTGCACCATGGTGGATTTCTATCTCAACTTCGCGTGCATTAAAATATATGTGCAAGAGCAATATAATTTCATGTCCAAAGTTGTATGTTGGAGCTCGGAGTTGGAACGTTATGCAACAGTAAACTATCGATGTTATGTACCGAAATATTCGTTCGTTCTTTATTCATGGTAATGCACATTATTTAGCTCTATGACCTATATGAAACGATATTTTATATTACATTGTCATACTTGTATGCCCTTCCACAAGCGATTTAATCATGCTCCAATAGGCGAACGAAAACCTTCCGAAACCCTCCAGAGCTCCAATAACCATACTCTAGCCTCAGTAGTCGATGCAATAGTTCCATGTTTAGTTTAGTTAAGTTCATTGTTTTCATCATCAACGGATTGTTGTACCTTTTAGAGATGAGGTCAAACATTACAATTTACAACAATGGTGCTCTTTGGACCGTTCACGGGATAGGAAGTCTTGGTGATTCGCGTCTCCCCACTTCTGATTGTCCCAATACGGCACGAAGCGAGCGTCAGTTTACGAGGGCATGATACCGAAAAGTGATTCGGGCGGGGACGGGTGTTTCTTTAAAGATAGATACAGGGTTTATATGGGAAAGTTGCTTATAATCGTCTGGAGTTTGCGCCTCTGAGTGGTCGCGGCTAACCATTTTTTTACATCCCCCTAACTCTTACTTAATGGATCAATCACTTTTGGGAAGCACGGAGCCGGAGTCTAAGCCGGAGCCGGTACATTTTGCCCGAAACCGGAGCCGGAGCCGGAGCCGCCGGGACATTTACTCGGAGCCGGAGTCGGAGCCGGAGCCGGGATGCTTCCCCGGATCCGGAGTCGGAGCCAGAGCCGTCCAAAATTTTCCAGGCTCCGCATCCGTTTGCTACTGCAGATAATATTCACGAAATTGACGTTATACATGTCAACAGTCTTGCTTTGTTTACTGGGTGGTTCACGACACACTATGCACATTCAGGGCTAATGGCGCCGCCCACACCGTTTCGCCGGTGGACCACGGGATTGTGAAACGTCCCGAGCGGCGCTAGTGTCGAACCCGGGACCTTTGGTGGTACCCAGAGCCAAACACCTTAACCACTCGGCCATCCCCATCCCAATGTCAACAATAAAAGAACCACAGTGAAGCATTGTGAAAATATCGAAAGTTCTTAATTAGCCTGTCATATTTCTGGTTGGTAATCGGGAGAGGCGGCGGTCCCCTTGGCTGCGCTACTACACCTAGCCATCTCAGAGCAGTTTTGGCTGCAGTTATGCAAATATTGGGATTCGTTTATCTAAGAGTGACATGCATCGTTCCAGGCTCAGATATTCAAAAGCAGCGACATCACATCCTCTGAATCGATTGGTGAGGGTTTCATATGAATCGGTCAAGTCATCTCGGAATATGGTTTTGGCTGCTAAGTAGACCCTCCGGTTTTCGTACCCTTAAGTGGGCAGTGGTTCAGTGATATCGAATATAGGTGTATTTGTTGCAAATCAATCATCCAAAATCAAGTGAAACTTAAATGTGCCTTGCACACACGATGGAGCAAATAAGTTAACTTGATGCTTAGTATACCTCCTAGGACATGTTAATGATAACCCTGCCTCCCTTTTCACGTCCGCGTGGGATACCAGAGAAGACGAGTTGCGTACAACGGTGCAACACTGAACTGCTTTAGAGCTTCGGTGGTGGGTGAGACAGCGTATCATAACCTCCACAGTTCATAACCTCCACAGGTCACAACCTCCACAAATTCAACACATCGCAGCGGTCGTAACCTCCACAGGTCATAACCTTCAAAGGTCACAACCTCCACAAGTCCGCAGCGGTCATAACCTCCACAGGTCGTAACCTCCACAAGTCCGCAGCGGTCATAACCTCCACAGGTCGTAACCTCCACAACTCCGAAGCGGTCATAATATCCACAGGTTATAACCTCCACAGGTCGTAATCCCCACAGGTTCCAACCTCCACAAGTACGAAGCGTTCATAACCTCCACAACTCAGGAGCAGTCATAACCTCCACAGGTTGCAGCCTCCACAGATTCAAGAACTGTTTTAATTTTCTAGAAGCATCACTTCAGATAGCTATCGCTAGGTAGCAGCACGGTATACGTATTACACTAATGAGATTGAATGCTGAATCATAGGTAAAAATATTTATCGCCAGATGGCAGGATGATACAATTGAGTACGTGCTCTTTGCGTGCAGCTGTCCTATTGTTCGAGAGCTCGGTAGCCCGCGCATTGACGCGTGGGAAAGTAATGCGTTGCGCAGTGGCCGATGATCGTATAACATTCACACGATTTTCGCCTGCAATGCGTCGACGCGTGGGAAAATAATGCGACACGCAGTGGCGGATGATGGCAAGACATTTGCATGTTATCCGTCTGCAATATGCCATGCAATGACCAGGCCATGAAATGCAATGATGCCTTTTCATGGCCTGGTCAGGCATAGGAACGTCCCCAAAAGTGAGTGGGCCAGGGTGAACAGCAGGGACGCATCAAGGAATTTCGCAAAGTACCATGGTTGAGCACTTTTTGGTTGATAACCCGATAATTTTAAATGTAAACACAACTTTTACCACTAAGATGGCGACTGCTAAAGAACATCCGTTGTTCACCGATGTTCATGGGGAGAAAGAATAGAACGCCAGTCCAAATTATCCCGTAAACGAACATTTTGAAATGGCCAACAGCTGCAGGGGGTCATTATGAGTTCACCGATCTATGCTTTTGCACAATTCAGATTGTTGTTCATTGAGTTGAGTTTTTCCCCTTAGACATTCTTCACACGTTCATATTTTCAAGTAACTGGCAAGTTACTTGAATGTGAAGGTGAGAAAGGGTTTGATTGTATTAAGATTGCCAGATATAGCCATACTTAGTACTTATTGGCCCACAGACGTTTTTAAGGCAGTGTTCACCTTACAAGTTTGCACTGGCTGCTAGTAAGAACGAAGCCTACTTGCTGGCCGATGAAGAAATTATCATGATTATTGTTGGAGAGGATGAGAAAAGGAAAGACGGGTGATCGCTGGTTGAAGATGCTTTGATCCGGTTTGTGCGAGGCCATGATTGGCAAGCTGACATAATGGGGAAAAGAACAGCGCTATAAATAATAACATATGGTATTGTGTTCGTTCTCAGGGCCTCATCAGTCACCTCAAACATTTGTGTAGTGCACATCGTGCACTTTATAATATTTGCCACTTGAAAGGAAATGCTACAACTGCATAACGTAACACCCGGCTGAAAAGGAATGAAAGCGCATATGTTGAGGACCAACAAAGCAGTGCAAAATAGCTGATAGGTGACAACACACGACACCTCATAAAGTCATAACGTGTTCAGACTTAGGGCGCAAGGGCCCATCCTGAATTCACTTCGATGACTAGCTCTCTCCTTCCCACGTTTTCTAGTGGCTAAGAAATCCGGATAACCGCTTAGCTTTGACGCACCTCATTTCTGATTAAATAACAACGCTTCCAGATTGGGTACCGAACTGAGACTCCAGTTAGGTGTTCTTTTTAACCTTTCCGATTTTCTTTGTCTTCGGATGTGTTTTAAGGCACCAGCAATTTTTTGCTTGGGGCTCGACACGTGTTTGCGATACCGGATTTTTAAACAAAAGTAAAGTTTTGTTACTTATTTCTGTGTACCGACGATAATTTGTAAGCATCGGTGCGTTTTCGTAGGCCCAGCTGTGTTCATTTAGTGCACTGTCTTTTCATTCCTTTTCTAGGACCATGTCGATTTTTAAGGGACCTAGCCTGTTTTTGAGGCCCCATGCTGTATCAAACCCCGCTGTGCTTTGATCGACCGTTGTGTCTTTATTTTTAACTCCGGTGTGAATACAGAATGTCTTAGAGCAGAATGTCTTAAGGCAATGCCGCTTTTTTCCAGACTCGAAAAGCTTTGAAACGCTCGGTGCATTTTCGTCCTCCAGTTATGCTCTTTAAGTCCCGCTGTGTTTTTTCCTCATGTTTGTGGGACTTCAGCACAATATTAGGGGCCCGGTATAATTTCTTTGGATTCGGTCTCGACGTTTCTGGCCCAGTCGCGTGGTTCCGGGAGAAGCCGACGTCAGTTTTCTGGGCTTGACAGTTTTTAGTGACTGATTCTGAATTATGTAAAGTCCCAGCCAAGGCCTTATTTTTCAGGCCCTCGGCGACCTTTCTGTATTTTTATGTCCCGCCGGGATTTGTCGAGCTCCGGAATGTTTTTCGGTGTCGTATGCGATTTGTTAAGGCATCTAGTAGTATGTTTGGACTAAGGGGTTATTTTTGTGGTCGGAACATTTATTTTTCGGTACCTTCCTTTATTTCTTAGGGTTCTGGCTTGATTCTTGTCGGGTTGCGTTGCGACTTTGGGACCACGCTCTGCTTATTTGGGGACATCAACGCCAATTTTTGTGAGCCCCGAGGGAATTATTGATGCCTCGGCCAGAACTTACGCGACTACCGACGGGAAATTTTGGGTCCCATGCGCGACATTTGGGGGTGGGGGTGTTGGCGCCAGTTCACAGGTCGCGTTGTGCTAATCCGACCCCAGGCCCAGACTAATTTTAGCGTTCCCCGGTGCAAATTTTAGAGCCCGAAGCAAGTTTTTTGGTGTCCGCTGTATTTATTTAAAACCCTTAATTATTTGGACCCGACGCGAATGCATCTTGCCCTAGAACCTTTTTTGTGGACCCAGGCGCGATTCTTGGGTCCCTCGGAGCCCGCCTTGCTATGACGGAGGGAGATTTTCCTCTTTAGCATGCCACTGCGGCTGCTCAACGAGTTTTTTTTCCAGCGGATGGCACCATTCAGAGTAGAATGACCCTCAGGATAATTTCCTTTCGTGACCTCTTCTGAATTGTCCGGTGCTCGGGTGAACTCGATAAAATCCCTTTGTGATTTATTGGGGTCGACTTCTATTTTTGTAAGCCTCCTGCGCGATATTTGTGAGCCCCGGTGCGATTCGTCGGGCTCCTGGTGCATTTTTTTCCGTGCTCCAACGCACTTCCTTCCGGGGCCCGACATCTGTTTGGGGTCTTTGACCCAATTTTTGTGGCATTCCCGCACTTGAAGTTGATGTAGTAAGGTGTAGACGTCATTATTGTACCTATGCTACCATAATACATGATGGAAATAAGTATTTTATGGGCTACACCCAAGGTTAGTCATACTTAGTAGCGTGCCGTCTATTGGCTTCGGGGTGATATAATGCGGAGATGTGTTGAGGTTCGCATGATGTTTCATAGTTCGTTCGATGGTACCTCTGGGTGACCGTGTTCAAATGAAGTCTGCTCATTTACGTCCGATGTCACCGCTAGGTCGTCACTCTGACCTTAGATGAACCCTCTATAACCTACCACTTCTTCGACTTCAGATGCCCGCTCTTCTACTTTAGACAGTCCCTAGTCACGATGCTGCCCCGAATAGCAAGATTGAATCACTGAATGAAATAGTGCATAGTATGAAATTAACATTTTAAGAATTGCATTCTATTTTGGCCAGGTGCAGACCCAGACATTGTCACACGGCGGCCATGTCCGAAGGACACCACTTCGAAAATGCAGAAAGAGAGAGAGAGAGAGAGAGAGAGAGAGAGAGAAAATAGAGAGAGAGAGAGCGTGAGAGAGAGAGTAGATAGAGAGATAGAAAGAAAGAGAGATACAGAGATGCAGAGAGGCTTAGCTACAAATATGTATGCAGAGATACAGATGTGCAGAGATCAAGAGATCATACAAGGATGAGAGATCAAGAGATAGGGAAAAAATACAGGGATCAAGAGATAAGAAAAAGACAAAGATCAACAGATGAAAAGAGTGATGGAGAAGAGAGAGAGGGAGAGGAATATATGGATATAGATATAAATGTATGTATGCATATATATATATATATATATATATATATATATATATATATATATAAAAAATATATATGTATATTTGTAGATGAAGACATAGACCTGTATTTAGATACAGATATATAGATTAGGTATATGCCGTGCCTTCAGTTGTTCTTGTGCCTTGTGTTCGCCGACGTTAAATTCACGATACTTTTGCAGGACTCGCAAGCGTTTGTTTCAGCGCTGGACGCCCGGCAGCCATCCCAGAGACATCCCAGTGACCTCTAGTGATCAAGCCACCTCCTGCCACAAACACACAAATGCACATACACACAAATATATACACACACATACATACACACATACCTACACACACACATACATACACACACACACATTTACACTCACGCTACATATTACTAGGTGCCGAGCTCGGCTGTGGCTCAGCCACCTATTGGTCCGTTAACAGCAGAGCTGGGGCAGGCTGTCATCTAGTCTGTTGCGACGGCACAAAATATGCTGCTTATCCCCTGGTTCTCTAGATCTACCAGGAGACATAAATAAGTCAGAGCGTCCCTCCTCGATCCTCCGCAATATTCATGACCACCTAGTGTTTTTTTCTTCAGTAATACCTTCAGAAATGACACATCTCTATGTTTGTTGATTGAGGAAGAGAATGCCAGAGGTAATTGTGAGCCGATATGGAGTACTCTCATTTACTTTGTACCGATTCAGTGCTCCATTAGAAATTGCAAGATCGCCATTAGTTAGCCGTTTCTCCATCAGCTCTGCTTTAGAAGCAGGCTGGCCGTTCAGATTGCGGCCAGCTCGCCTCTTCGGGGAAATCCGAGCCGGACTGCGGCGTCGAGCTCCCAGCCACGCAGGCTGGGAATCGGACGACTGCAGTGGCGGACACAGTTGTTGACCTATTCATCATTTTGTCAACATGTACAGTATCTTTATATCTATATGCTGTTGTGCTGTTGGCGCATCATCTTTTCCCTGTCAGTCATGTGGAGGTATCCTTGGAGATCAAGCTGAAGACGCCACTGGCAACGTGCACATGTCACTGGATACGGCGAGGGTGAGGCACTATATCTTGCGGTCGTCTGGGGAGAGGGGAGGGGTAGTTGACGCGTGGTCTTCCAACGCAGGCTTGGGACTAGGCTACTGGGAACTGACACCAGCGGACGGTCTGGTTTATTCAATGGCCGACGTGGTTGACTGGTTTAAGGTCGATATACATATGCATAGTGCAAGGTGTTGAACGATATGTCAAATGTACGGCTTTTTATCCTTGAAATCATTCTGCTCGCATGCAGCATCCGGCTAGGAGTGTGTGTGTGTAAGTGAATTATAACAGCCTGCCACCGTGTGGTGATTTCGGCTGTTTACGACTTTGAAGTCGGTTGGAGGTGGTGGTCCGGACAGTGCCTGGTAGTAGTTGGTGGCGGGGGTTGGGGGTCATCGCCTTTGGTATTAACATTGCAATCATACATGGTCATACACTGTTAGTTGTCTCTTACATTCTTTTTTTTTGTCTTTTATCTAGTTCTTTGTTGTTATTTTTTCGGTTCTTTTGTACTTTTTCCTTTCTTTTTGTTTGTTTGTTTGTTTTTTTTTGTTTTTTTTTGGTTGTTTTCCTGTTTTTTCCAATTCCTTTTTACGTTTGTTTGAGGTTCTGATGTCGGTCTGGCACCAGATTCTTTCGATTTTTTAAAATATAAACACATGTCATGGGCAGAGTTGGGAGAGACTGGGTTGAGGAGTTGTTCGGATGTTTGTTCCTATGCTGTCTAGTGTCGAGTAGGTTTATTACGTGTTCTGGTTTTCATGGGTGTTGTGGTTGGTTTGTTCGTGGATGTAGTGCTTGGTTTGTTGGTTGCTCGTGTTGTCGGTGCTTGGGTGGTTTGTAGAGTGGTTCCTGCGCTATCTGAGCTAACGTCTTCTTCCTCTGAGTCTGTGGGTGGTCTGTGGTGAAGGGGGAGTCTGAAGAACTCCCCCTTGCGTGCTTGGGGTGGGTCTGGGGGAGTGATAGGCGTGGTGGTTTGTATGCTTCGCGGTGTGGTAAGAGGGGAGGTACCTGTGCTTGTGCCGTAAGTTTTGTTGTGGGTTCTGGCCGAATGACAATTGTCTTGGTTTCCTGAGGGGTGGCTGTAGGGTGAGTGTGTGTCTGCGTGGGCCGGGCGGTGAGCATCGGGTACTGCTCGTCACCCCACTCCCGTGCCCACGACGGGGCCACGCCCTCGATGTGGATGAGTCGGAGGATGACCTTCTCCTTCCTCCACCGAGGGCAAGCCCCGTTCCGAGAGGAGTGGTTCCCGCCGTAGCCCATGCACTTCCTAACCTCACTAGTGCACTCGATAGTGTAGTGTGGTTCGGCTCAGAGGCCACATGTGGGGTTTGTGTGTTTGCAGCCCCCCCCTCGTGTGGCCATATCCTTGACAAAAGGAACAGCGACGAGGGAGGGGTGCACGTGATGTTACTTTGCATGTGATGTAACCAGCTGTGACATGTGTGGGTTGTTGTTTGGATGTGAAAGTCAGGATCAGAATGTGAGTGTTTGGTTTGTTTGTGGGTGGAAGGGGCCGGTACACCGAGGATATCCCCCTGGCTCGCAAACCTGCGAGCCAGTCTCTCCTCAGGCATCCATTCCAACTCCCATGCGTGTATTATCCCCTGAGATGTGTTGCGGTGTGTGTCTGGTGTTATGGTGACCTGTGTGTTTAAGAGGTGTGTGATCTGCTCTAAGATGTGTGCGTCCGTGGTGTCGCAGGCCTGGATCAAGAGCTCCCCAGATTTTAGATGGCGTGCGTGTAGGGGAGCTTGTGTCCGACGGGTGACCTCAGTTTCCACCTCCAAAGGGTCGAGGCTGGTCATGGGCCGACCATCGACCCAGCTAGGATAACATGTAAGCCAATTAATAAAATCAGTTACTCAGTTTGGATGGGCCGGGGTAATTCGAATGTCTACCTTAAGCAGCGCAGAGTCGCATTTGTTGTCCCATGAAAATGTTTGTTATACGTTGATAACTTCGAATTCAGCGCAGGCTATCCTGCCCCCCCCCCCCACCCCCACCAAAGGATTTTAGCAATGGGAACACGGGGACGAGCAGCTTAGGGGTAAGTTGCTCGTCTCACAATCGAAAGGTTGTGGGTTCGAGTCTCACCTGTCGCTACTCTTCGCCCGCGACCAATCGGCGTGAGAGATTGGCGACGCTACATGACTCAACGGTCGATGTGTCGTAAAAACCAATGACCAACCGACTAGCAATGGAAACGGATTTAGGTTAGATTTACGGTGAAAACAGAAACGTGACTCATATCCGTGTCGCGTGAGACAAAAACAAAGTATTTTAATCTACTTCCCTGTGGGCAATGAAAATGCTTCGAGGGAAGGTGAAGTTCAAGTGATGCTGGGGCTGGTGCGAAATCCCCAATTATTTCGTGCTACCGTCGGCAACAGGCATAGCAATGCACACGTTAATTCCTATTGAGAGCGTAATTCGAAGTTGTTCGAGCATGAAAATTTGAATGGTTCCCCAATAATCAGAAAAACTAGAACAATTAGGTATATTTAAACATTGAATTACATCTTGTTAACCACAAATATAGCAAGAATGAATGCCTTCAAGCTCCAGTGATCGCTTAGGGTGTAATATGGTATCAGTACTACTTATTGTATTTTTTAGTTTAATGAGGTGAAAGACATCATCATTGTAGATACTGTGATGCCAGTATGGGAAACTACCTCTCCAACATGAAAGTTGGGATGGCAGGGGTCCATCAACTTCCAAATACATGCTTGATTTTTACAGTTGGTAAAAATGTTTCAAACATACCCGATGTCTACAACAAAGCGGCCGAAGTCTAGCTGATTTTTTGATGTGTGGGCGTACTTTGGCATAACATCTACTGTGCCTATCTGGACTTCGTGTGATAAGCTCATGTTCCTCTGTCTCGCTACAGTCTTCATAACAATGGATGGGCCTGAGGTGAAGCAAACCTTAATGACGTCAGTGTTGCAATCATTGCATAGGGGAAACCTGGCCTAGTTCATACAATTTTAATGAAACTCAATATAACTCATCACTTTGGAGGGGTAGCGAGGAGATTGCTGCACCTACGCCGAGCCTAAACCTGGTATCATCACGATATTTTGTTTTCGTGGCGTCCTCTGGGATTTCCACCAGAGAGCAAATCATGGCGCAACTATCGGTTCATCAACTTACCCCGCAATAGGGTTAAATTGTTGCTGATGATGGGTTAAGTTGATATAATGTAGGTTAAGCAAACTATGTTGTGAATATAGATGGTACTAGTTTGCTCCTTTTGAAAGGTTCATATTTCACGCTTACAGTAACAATACTGGTGTGAGTCTTGACTGACCATAGCTAATGGTTTATGCCATTTATGGAATGCTCAAACGTTCATTCCATAGATATCTTGATACAGTTTTAGCAGACGCCTTAATAAAAGTAGGCAATTGTATGGTTATTTTGTTCCATTTCCAATCCATAAAACGTTGGAACAGGCTGTATGTTAAGCACGAATTGAAACACATTTCACAGTCGCAAAGTTGAGAGAACATGGTAATGAGCTGACACTTAAAAAGTTAGCAAGTGGGCGACAGATTATAAATTTAGGGCAAATCAAAGGCACTTTCGGTCCAAAAATGTGTCACATCTTTACCATTCTGTAGTCTCGGGTCAAAGTACTTGGGCTTGATTTTTCCGTGAGAAGAGGGTGTCAGTAGCAACATGTGCAACAGTAGCCATGGCAACCGGCTTCATGCTTTTGGAGAAAATGCTGTTGTATTAACCATCCCGTGTATCAACTAGACCCGGTCTCCATACTCTTATTTTTCAAGGCTATTTAATGTGTTTGCACGGCAACCTCGCAAGCTGTTACCTGGACTGTGCCATTTGGATCCTCTGACATCAGTGCTTACATAATCATAGGCATCATATTTGCTCCCAAAACGCTGCATAAAGGACATTGCAAAATATTGTGATAAAAGATAAAACCGGCTGGGTGTAGGGCTCGGTGTTACGGAGACTGGGACGGTATCTTGTAGTTAGATTGAGTGAGCCATTCATCTCAAAACAAAGCCGCTGGACATAGCTCTAAAAAATATCGCCAGACACTACAACGGCGATAGTGCTCAAACAAACCTTGCTGGGCTCCATACCAATCGCGCCGCGGCCTAAGAAAATCGTATCAGAGTCCACAAAATCGTTGGACTCCATCCTCCGAAGAAAAAAAAATCGAGGTGGATCTTGAAAAAGTGCACCGTGGCCTGAAAGCTTCCACATGGTTCCGGGAATGGTTCAGTTTACATAAAAAAAAACAAGGGACCTTCAAAATATCGAATAGAGTTTAAAACAAATTGCATTGAGGCTTACAAATCGATGCACCTGACCAAAAATCGCGCCGACTGAGGGCTTAAGGCTCAGGGCCCTCCAATGTTGGTTTCATTGCTGAACGTGTGGCGTAACATCTGCTGGTGTGCGTCTACCAACGCAAACATGACCCGTGTTCAACTGAGGAACTAGGAGTCATTGAAGTAAAGTTTAGGGCAGATCACTTTAGGTTTCATAGACGTTTATAAGCTACGTTCTTGTCGATTAGCAGTCGTGTGGTGAATATTTTGGGAAAGGGATGACACGTACTATCACCCCGCAAGGTATTAATGTCTTCCTCGCCCTCAATCTTTTGGGACAGTACATTCAAAAGTTACATTGTTTCACTACAGTACCGACGTTTTGTGCTTCAGACTTGATCACCGTATTTCAGCAATTGAGTATCAAATCCGAAATGTTGGTACTTTCTTGAAATAATAGTCATTCATTTTAAGAACCTTTTCATGGCTATGAAGACATTGCAAGTTGTATATTCCTCCCATGTATGCTTAGATTGTACTCCGCTGCGAATGCAAGTGTTTACACACTTTTGGTGCCTCACAATTTGATTCCTTATCTATGATGACATTTCGTTTGTAATTGCCCCCCTCCCCCTGCTTCGGAATCAGGGATTAACTATTGGTGTGCTGCATGGGTATAACCATTGAGGGGGCTGGAGAGGGGACATGTCCCTCAATTTCTGAGAAGTGACGATTTGCCCCCTCAATTTTGCCGTGTCCCCCCCAGCCTCAGCTACCTGAGTATCATCTTTGGAAAATTCTTCTTAGTCATTTATGAAGTGAAAATATGTATGTCAGAGAATCACCAACAATACTAAAAGCCGACCTAGGCAATCAACGAGCTTCACAGGCTATCTGTAGTTGCAAAATATCCGAATTATAAATCGAAACTTTTGCTTCCAGCCAATTCTTGAAGAACATGAACCTTGACCATCTTCTGTTTTCACTTGGGTAGAAAATTGTGCTCTACTAGGCAACACATTTGCATTATCGCAGGGCTTTATACGTCTTAGGTTGCAGTCACCTGCTCATATATTGATATATCTTGAACAAATGTGACTCTAGGTGTTCTTGGGTACCTTCGCGACTATTGAGGGAAGTCATGGAGAGCCGTAAGCACGTATGTCTAGTTAATGTCGTATTCGTATTCGTATTCAGTGACGTGTTCGCCAGAGGCGTATTTGTAATGGCATCGGCATTCCGCGACGGTTTTAAGATCGTTCGAATCAATTGCCACGAATGCTTCTGCCTGTACTGAACACGCCGGAAGGAACTACATAGGTCTCACAATACAACTTTAACGGTCAAGGTTCAACGCAAACCGGTTTCTTCGGTCGTCTCCAATTTGTTTCACCCACACCTGCCCACATCTGGTATCAAGCAATAGCCTGTGGTGAACCGTCGTGCAACATTTCAAATCGGCACATGTCAAGGTCAAACTTCTAGGTCAAATGTTAGCTTGATTTATTAGATGGTGACATTGAAGTCATATTGACCGAACGGGAGAATCGGTTGCATTCGCCTCAATTTGCATCAAATGAGGATCATTCAATGTGGCTTGCTATGCAGTATCAGAAAGCTAAGCTATCTATTTTTCAAGAGAAAAGGCCAAGCTGATCCTTCGATCGCCTATTTTCTTCTTTTTCTCTCAAACCTATCCAAATCTGACATCAGGCAATAATCAGTGGTGAACACTCGAGTAACATTTCAAACCGGGACAGGTCAAGGTCAAAGGTTTGATTCAGTTCTTCGATGTCCTCGCGTTTCGTCGCTATTGCTTCAATTTGCAGAAAATGGAGGTCATTCGTATTGTGTCACTCGTGTTGTCTTGTTGTGCATTATCAGAAAGATTAAATTTAGAAGTAGTCTTGACGGATCAAAATTCAAGCTGATTTCTTCGGTTGCCTCATATTTTTTTTGTGGTTTTCGCCCAAGCCTACCCAGATCCACTATCAATCGACAGCCCATGGTGAACCCTCGAGTAACATTTTTAAACCAGGATGTGGCAAGATCAATCCTAAAGCTCAAAGGCTAGTTTTAATTTTCCAAGTCCTCGCGATTCGTCGTTATGGGTTCAATTTGCACCAAGTGGGTGTCACTCGACGTGGCTTGTGCCGTATCATAATGCTACCAAATATAACTAATTTCTAAGGTCAAAGGTCAAACCGATTTCCTCAGTCGCCTCGCATTTTCTTCTTCGCCCTAACCTACTCGCGTCTGATACCAAGCAATAGCCCGTGGTGCACCTCAAGCAACATTTCAAACCGGATCAATGTCAATGTCAAAGCACAAGACCGAAGGTTCCCCCCCCCCCCCCCCCCCCCCTTTCGGGGGGGGGTGGCCCCTTCCCCCCCCCCCCCTTTCCCGGGGGGGGGGTGGGGTGGGGGGGGGCCCGGGCGGGGGGGGGGGGGGGGGGGGGGGGGGGGGGGGGGGGGTTGGGGGGTTTTTTTTTTTTTTTTTTTTTTTTTTTTTTTTTTTGGTTTTTTGGGGGGGGGGGGGGTGCTTCCAACAACCCTTTCTCATAATAACCCCCCCCCCCCCACAAAAAAAAAAATTTTTTTTTAAAAAAGAAAAAGGTTAGTTTAAATGGTTCGACGTCCTCGCGCCTCGTCGCTATGTCTTCAATTCTCATGCAGTAGAGTGACTCAACGTGTCGTGTCGTACTCCATCAGACTGTTCAGAAATCACTTTAATTTTCAAAGTCAAAGGTCGAACTGATTTCTTCTGTCGCCCAACGTTCCTTCGTTTTCTCCAAAAGCTACCCATGCTTGGTATCAAGAGATAGCCCGTGGGAAACTCCGGAGTAGCATTTCAATCTGGGGCATGTCAGATCAAACCCCAAGGTCAAAAATTAATGTAACATGCGCCCTGGAGAGCGTCTGAAAATTACACGCACTGGAGGGGGCGGATTCCGCCCTTAAGTTCACGGTTCCTATTAAAGCTGGTGAAACGAAATTCGCAGGGTAGATGGGTACGATAGTGAACTCTATTGTGTGGAAATTTCATGGCCAATATCTTCAAGGACATACTAGGTCAAAATATGTCAAAATGTTCTGGTTTTGCGTGGCTTGGCTTGTCATTGTTATGGATCGCTGTGATTGTGTTTGAACGCTCCAAAATGGGCATCAATGTGTTTTGGACATTACTACTGATGCAGTACAGATGCTAGACCCGACATTTGACCTCAGGTCATCTATATAGCAGCAATTTATCGGGCCATTACCTGCTGCGGTTACTGTAACCGGGCCGCCCCCTGACATCTCCGTTGGGCGGCTCGTCGCAATCGGCTTCGCAAAGAATGGAGTGAAGTACATGAATAAAGTATGGAAGCGCTTAGGTACACAATGACAAACAGTAGTTTTCAAGATGTGTAGGGAATAACACACAAAGTGACATCAACCGCATGACAGTCATTTGCATTTATGACAGCATTCCAGTTGACCAAGTTTGGTTCCATTAACCTGTCATGAACTGGACCTAACTTGACCTCGGTGACCTAACATAACTTTGAAACTATATGGCATAATAATATACATGAAACAAGTCGCTAGTGTTGCCAAGAACATTTCCCTTTTGCCAATCTATGGGAAGCGCATCAGCGCCGATTTTTGTGGATTGGCGCTGCGAGATTTTTGGACTTTAGCGGCCCCTAACTCGAAATGTGTTGTCCAATTTCCGTTTTTCATGCTTTAAGCAACGCGCCTGTCAATTCTAAGCAGGTACGCAAACAATGGTGTTTATCTGCCAGTAACTATCTGGAGTGATGTACGAAAAACGGGAGGGGTAGGCGGATTTCGCCACCCCCCCCTCCAGGGCGTGTGTTAATTTTCAGAGTCCTTGCGTTTCGTGGTTATGGCTTCAATTTGCATCATGTGGGTATCACTTGACGTGGCTTGCCGTACGGTATCAGAATGTTGAGATATCGAAGTAATTTCAAAAATGTCGAAGGTCCGGCGTGTTTACAATTATTGAGTGTAGTAGGAATAGGACGGTCAGATCTATGTTTGTTTGCAGCCTTTGTGATAGCAGTCACTCGCATCCTATATGACAAGGGGCTCCCCAAGAAATCCGTCGTAACCTGTTCGGACGGTGCTCTCATCGCCGGTTTTTAATTTACGCTGCCACATTGCTGTTACGGACATACAAAACATATAACTTTCTTTTCAGTTTGACCGCTTTCCTCTTGATGACTCAACTGTTGCTGTCAAATTTGCAAGAGAAGCCACACGTGAATGCGCACAATTTTATAACAAGCCCGAGTTCATAACCGCGAGAGAGCAATGTTGTAATCAGGTGTAGAACCCAGGAATTATCATGTGGGCACCTGTCTGAAGAGGCGCCATTTCTTTGGATCGGCTCCACTGTGAAAGCGCCTGAAGTGGCGCCTCTCGCTGCAAAATTCGAGGGGGAGGGATGTACTCGGCTCTTCCGCAAGGGGCGCCTTTCCTTCCAAGGGAGCCTTTTTATTTAATAGAGGCGCCTGAAGCTGAAAAATGCGAGCGGGAACACTGGAACCTTTTCAGAGGGACGCATTTCCCGGCCTGGGGGAATGTGTCCCCATAAAACAGGATAGCATGGGAAATGAAATTCAATGTTCATCTTTGCTACCATAAAACCATCGTCCGATAATTTATGTTTTTCCTGCTACAAGAGGGCAACGTTAAACATACTTAAAACATTGTTCTAACATTGTTGGACCTGATTCACTATGGTGATGGTGAATCAGGTCCAACACAAGTCACCAAAATATCATTTTTAGCAATGGTAAATCTGAAAAATTGAAATACACTGGAATTGAAATGAATTGAAGTGTCTGAAAATGGCATTGAAAAGGAAGTGACTGAAATCCAAAGTTTTGTCATGTCCAGCCGGCCACGTCATGTGCGTGTCAGAATGTTGGCTGACCACGTCGGCAGCTAGGTCCAGCCGGCCACGTGTACGCCGTCATGTGCGTGTCAGTGTGTTGGCTGACCACGTCGACAACTAGGTCCAGCCGGCCACGTGTGTCTGTCAGTGTGTTGGCTGACCACGTCGGCAGCTAGGTCCAGCCGGCCACGTGTGCGCCGTCATGTGCGTGTCAGTATATTGGCTGACCACGTCTACAACTAGGTGCCGCCGCCACGGAACGGCTCGCGCCAGACGGCACGGAGCCTTGGGGTAGGCTGGTGCCGTGACTTTAGCGACTCGTGGTCGACCACAAGTTGTGGGATTCTATTGCAATCGCTAGTCATCAGCTACTTCGCCGGGTCACACTGAACCCGACCGGCGGGGTTGGTGCCATAATGTACATGCCATATCGATCCCCGATAATACAAAGCCATGTATATTTGCTGATGAATATTTGCTATGTGTTCACAACCGAATGTCAGTACACACTGAAGCTGTCAGCCGCCTCCACGATGCTGCTGCTCCCCGCATGGCTCTCGTTCGATATCTCTTGTATGGCCATTTTATGAGCCATCTTCCATATTGACTGAAGCGATTGTATCTGAATACGCTGGGTTTCGACAAGAGACTTTGTTCGAAAACAATGATCTCGTCTAGGTTTACATTTGGGTTTATTTATGTTTTGATTTCATTGTTTTTTTTTTGTGCGAGTATGAGAAGTCCAACTGTTGGCCAACTGGCCAAAATACTGTTGCAGAAGCATGGATCACGAATACAGTTGCTTATAAAAGGAATAGTTTCGATGTCAGGGATGTGTTGCTGATTCAATAATTGTTCCCTATTCATGTTCCCACAACTAATTGTAGATAATCATAGATGTGTGGGAGGGATTCCAGCGTCCCAATCTACCTCCTTCCCCACCACTTGTGTACATCGTAGACATCTCAAAGGGCCCGTTATTATTTGCAAGGGTTGGAGGCGTTCTTAGGCTCCAAACAACACCTAAAAAAGTTATGTTGAATTTTCTGTCTCCTCCAAGACAATAGCGTAGAGGAGTGCGAATGGGCCACTAGCATGGCCCTCGGGCCGTGTCATGGACCCGTAGAATCCCAAGAATGGGGTGACCGATCCAGTCACCCTCTTAGCTACGTCCAAGTTTGTGGCACTGACTGTGAAGATCAGCAGCAAGGAACGAATGATACCTTCCCTTCCTCAGGCTTCTGGCTGCACCATTGGATGTTTTGCATGTGCATGTATGGACATCTAGTGCTTTACACCATTAAAAATCATTTGTTCCGAGCTATGACAATTTTGTCGACGTAAAATTTAAACGCAAGCCCAAATAGCCTTTATCAATCCACCAATCGTTTTACCTCCTGAGCTCTCCACTGGGAAGGTTGACATTTCGACATTCTTAAAGTGTATATTAGACGAACCTGAGCTGTCCAGTTTCGATATGTGTCCAATAGATTTCGAGATGGAGGGGATAGATGGGGGGGATCCACCCCATAGATTCAGGCCTAAACGAGCCCCACTTTAGTAAATGTAATAAATCCACAGACACCTCTGGTCTTCTTAATACAACTACATTTTAACAATATTCTGAGCACGCCTGTGCTCTAACGTACGGTTGCTTACGTGCAGCTACTCCGAAGTACGCTTGTGCATGCAAACATGGGTAAGTTCCCTTGCATCTGTGTATGTACATTTCCGCATATTCACGTACATTTGCGCTGACCTATATTCATATACGCAACTTTGGCCTCCATACATTTGCGCTCACTTACATTTGCGCATGTGTGCTTTCGTGCTTACGTAGACTTGAGTGTGCGCACAATTGGCATGCGTATACGTCAAAGTACGCGAAGCCAATGAAATACAGCACATTCACACAAACTGATTCGGCCGGGCGCACTTTCCGGGATCATCAGGTGACTCGCAGTGCATGTACAACACTCGGTGCTTGGGAACATGAGTGTCGAAACAACAACAAAAACAAACACTCAGCAGGGAAGAGGTGACAAATCCCTACCAATACGGGGTCAGACACAATCATTCCTGCGCCATACACATGATATCGGCCTGCCACCTTCATAATATGACGCTTTATTGGCCCTCACAACCTGGGGTGGGGGGCGAATGTCTCATCTTTTCCTTTTCCTAGGCCTGTCTATGATTGGGAAGTCGAAAGTTGTTTTGGGAGAAGAGGGACGATAGATTTCCTAGGCATGTTCTTTACAGTTAACAACATAAAACCCTGGCTTGCATAACACAGCCTATCTCGCGCCCAGCAAACAGTTTTCGAATCCCTCGCATAAAAGACGTTCTATGACAGTGGAGTTAGCATAGAACTGCTAAAGTAGTCGATATTATCCCATCTCTGTTGCTGAACCCAGAGACGTCTACAGAGTGGCTTTCTCCTGTTCTTGCCCCGTCCCCCGAGTGTTCCGTACATTCATCAGTATACAATGTGCAGTTCAGTGCACTGCCGGAGATCCCAGGAGTGGTGGGAAGGTTGGAAATAAATGCTGTCTGCTGGGTCCGTGATCTCTGTTTCTGGGTGTGAAAACATGAAGCTGAAAACATTCAGCTTTCCAAAAATGAGAATCTGGTCATGCACTGTTGCACGTCATGGAGTTTTTAGCTCGATTGGCCGATCTAAAGGGCCCGATTCTATTACGTTTGCAAGATATCACAATCTTAGCTTAGCGAACATTTCATATGTCACACGCCGGGGATAGATACTACATGAGGGCGCATTGGGCCTTGACAGACCCGTTTCATAGCATACTGGGAGGTCATGTTAACCAATGGTACGGCACATCACGATTATGCACACCGTCATCTTTTTCGTGGGATTGAGATCTATTTCAATGATTTAGTGAATATGTATTTTCTTATCATTACATTCGGGAGTATTCTATGGCCATTCGGAAGTCGTTGGAATTGATGGACACAAATTTGAAGTAACAGATTTAGGAAGTCTGCATTTTTCGCATAATTGACTGCGCATCGGACGCTGTGATGTTTTATTTCTTGAACGGGAATAGAATCGCCAGAGGTCGGTTGAAACAAAATGAAGGCTGCGAACACATGCCAGCTGCTACAAAACTTGCACACACTATGCGATACAACGCATACCGACCAATTATGTGATGGTTGGCATCTTCCATTCTGCTTCTTAACGGAACAGTAGCTGTTTGGAAGAGCTAGAAAGCAGAGAAGGAATTATCCAAATTCTTACCGAATCACACACATATGTTCCGATAACATAACCACAAGACAAGATTAAGACAGGAAAAATCTTGAATTCAGCTGCAATTTCCAACTGCAAAATCAAATGATGCTATACAAAAATAGCCCGGAGCTTTTCACTTCATCGCATAAAGTTTAACAAGATAGACAGTGTCGGTGCATTCTGTAGAACTTACCATTTGTGTTTAACTGAGCAAGCCCTCGGCTTAATCATTAAAGCTGCTTCAGATGTACGTAACACAATCGTATATGATGAGTAACATATGAGTACTTCTTTCCTTTGAGGGTTTGGAACGGTGGTCTAGCCTGGTGTTCGCTTACCTACAAAAAGCAGTTGCTTCGTTCCAGCAAGCTATCGCGACATAAAAAATTCCAACACCGTGCAAGTAAAAGAGAGCCAACTCGTAATGCAACTCGAGTGCACAAGAGGTAGGAGGCTATAATGAACTATGGGTAACCTGTTCCGCAGGTTACACAATATTTTCCTCAGCGACAGACGGGTCGCGATGCGAAACAATCATCGGATTTTAATCGAAAGAAAAATGCTTTATCGGAGGAAACGGTCCAACAAACATTCGGCTGCCAGCGGATTTGGAAGCAAACACCCACAGAAGCATACAATTATAAGTAGCGGAAGCACTATGAAGGATAGGTTTGTAATTGCGTGGATGAAGTTTCCATTTAGACAAAATGTGTTGCCAC